>CAJQZJ010004763.1:2914950-2973720 GCA_907164525.1 Lophiomys imhausi
TTAAATGTAAATGACGTTTTCTTAAAATATGAGACATTTACAGAGAAATATTAAGGATATTTTAATTTTACTACTTTCATTTTACATAGTGCTGTAAAGAATATTGCTGTCAAATTCCACACATCTCAAGACGTGTTGACTAGAAACTTTCAAGCTGCTTGGTTTCATAAATTTGGAAATTCTGAGACCAATAGTCAAAGACGACCGCTCATGCCATTTATCTGATCATTATGAGAAACACTAAACACCAATCTGTTTTCCTGTGCTCCTCTGTCACAGGATTCCATCCTTCAGATGAATGCGAAAGAGCACACAGCATCTCCGCATCAGTAAGAAAGTGCTGAATACCAAAGTGTGTCCATCATACCACCTGCCTAAGATGGGAGTTTATGAGAAATGCCAGGGGACAAAGGTAAGACACAGATTAGGACAAGCCTCCATTGGTAACTTCCATCTGGAAACAAGAGATTTGATGGCCTTTATCATGTCTGCTTGCTGAGCAGAACTCCCCAAGCTATTAGTGGTCATAAAATTACCCGGCTGTTTTTCAAATCCAGCCGTGGTATTTGACTCAGTGACCTCTTCAGTCGATGAATTTCACAGGTTGACTATACACATGCATAAAGCATAATTTACCTCAATTTGCATTGAATTTACTGCCCCTTATTTTTTAGCAAGTATCTCCTTGTTCTCAATGTATCATAGAACAAGGTGACCAAAAATGCCCTTTGTAATTCTGAGAGCTTCAATCAAAAACTTTTCTAAAACACACCAGATTAAAAAAAAAAAAAACTGTAAGGGAGGTTCAGACTGCAGTGTAGCTTCAATTCTTCCACTTTCTGTCAAAATTTTATTGTCCCTAGTATTTATTATTTGGCTCTGATTCCAGTTCTACATCATTGTACTCAATCATTTTATCTCACACTATTAACAAACCAAAATGAGAGTCATGAATATGTTTTTCCAATAAGGATTCTCATGTTTGTTGTCATATAAAAAGATTAACTTACTGATACTGTGGTTTTCTCTTAATTGAGCTATTTGTCTTTATAAAATTGATATTAAAAATGTGTAAATTTAAGTTAACTGGGCCAGAGCATTATGATGTTCAAAGGACATTTTAGAAATTATCTTTGGGAGTAGTTGCTTTCTGTTGAATTCCTCTGGAATAATTCAGATGTGCCACAACCAATCCTTCTGTCATGTGATCTTATTGGAATTCATAGACTGGTCATTAGTTTCTTACTATGATATTCAGCAGTGTGCTCTATACTCAAAAATAATTTCCACACGTACAACTTATATTTTTGTAGTATTATTTTTAGTCACTAATAATTATACTAAGCTATAAATAACTACTTTCAAATGGATACTAAGGTACAATTTTCTTTTCTATGATTGTATTCTTCCAGAGTTGGACAGATTTGTAATTCCTTATGTGTCATTATACCCCTTGAAAATCTCCTCATCTATGTCATGAAGGTACAAGTAACCATTTTAGACAAAAAAAGAATATGATGCATATAAGGCAAAAAGTAAAACAGTAAATGACAAAGTATCAATTCTTCCTTATTATTTGAACTCTTAATATGTCCAGAGAACATCTGCTGCTGGATGTATAAACCCCTCAGTGTTCTTGTGCATCTCTCACATCAAGCTCTGTGTAGGGTGGAAGTGAGGAGCCAGCCTTTACAACTGTCTAGCTACCTGTGCTTAGCTGAATTCTCTTTGGACCTCTTCCCTATATTTTACTTCTCTCATTGGGAGAGCTCCTAAGTATTCAGGAAGAATGGCACTTTTGAGTCTGATGCTCCATTCCAGTCTCTGCAAAATCACATTCAAAGTGGAAGCAATGGCTGCCCCTGGAAACCTCCTCTCCAAGAATTTTATACCCTTCTGTGTCTTACATGCTCCAAATAAGAAAACAGAAAAAAATTATCTCTTTAGATTTACTTCAATTTTTGGCAATATGCAATATTTGGTAATAGGCTCATTATGGGCTTGCTTTAGTATTTTGTTTAGAAAATGTACCCATTTCTGAGAGAAGATAAACCATGCTTCTTTTGGACTAGGGCAGCCTGATCCTCATATTGTGCCCCAGAGTCATGTTTGATATGACAGCATGAAGGTTAAAAGGGAATGAATTACATACCAGAGTAAAGAAAAAAGCTCAAGATCTTTGTGCAGCAATAATATACAATATTAAAGATGTGATTTTATGTCATCATAGGCTTGGTGAGACACAACTCATAGCAGAATAAAAGTGAGTCAATTTTAAAGACCCATGTAGGTCTCAGAATGAAAAAAAAAAGAATAATAAAAACAATGAGGGGTATATGGTGCCCAAGATTTCAATAATGCTTAAAATTTCACATTGCTTAGTTTTACATTGATAAAAATTTGAATTTTTGTCTTTGGAATCATGTTTACATTTGTCTTTTTCTTTCTTCAGACTTAGAGTTAAGCTGTTTTCAAATATATTTTCATCATAAAAAATTATAATGTTATAGAAGCCCATACATGGAATTTTATTGTACTTCATTAGCAATTCTCTAGCAAAGATCCCTCTGTCCAACCTTTTCACAAGGGGCTGTGTTACTGATTTGGTAGTACCAATTATCAACTCATTTGTCTTAAAAACAATTATTTAAGACAGTATTATTACATTGTGTCATTCTCTTTATATAAATGTAATTTGTATTATTTTTACTTGCAGATCAAATTATCACCTCTATGATATGGGCAAAGCAGTTATTTTATGGCAGATTTAGAAATCAAAAGACATATAACAGTATGATATAGGTGTATGTAATGGATAAGAACTAATGCTCCATGAGATCTCATTATTTTTGTCCTTGTGTTCAGAGAGAATGAGTACATCTAAATAAACTTAATTATGTGACATTTCATGGACAGAAAGTGGCTTAAAACATAACAAAAAGATCACCTAGAGTCCCTGCAACTAACTTGTAACACAGAGCACCATAAATGGAGGGCATTAAAAGTGTCCCCCATCTATGGAAGCCATTACAGGTGTCCTCCATCATCTTGTCATCCTATCTAGGAAACACTGATTTTTAGATACCATGTTTGTTTTCCATATAAAGTTTCACATTGTATTTTTCAATTTCTGTTAAGAATTGTGTTGAAATTTATTGCACTGAATGTATAGAATACTTTTGGTAGGATGGCAATTTTTACAGAAGTAATCCTACCTATCTGTGACCATGGGAGATTTTTTCATATTCTGATGTCTTCTTTGACTTCCTTTTTCGATATTTTAATGTTTTTAGTACACAAGTCTTTTTTTTTTTTTAACTTGGAGTTATCCCTAGGGTTACTTTTATTTGTTTTGGGGGGAGGGTGGGTATTGTGTGAAAGGTACTGTTTCTTTGATTTCTTTCTCAATGCCTTTGTTCAGTTGTCAGTTTTGTAGTCACTCTAGGCTTTAGAGTTGAGAACCTAACTAGTCTTAGGTCTGAAGTTCTGATTGGAGCTCTGGGTTCAGACCCCAGTATCAGGTTGGTGCAATGGATTGGGTGGGTGGTAGTCTGACTAGCAGGTAGAAGATAGGTATTGACTCTCTCGAGCCTGCTAAACAGAACTTGGGATCCTGCTTCACAAAGGGCCACATTAGCCAGAAATAGAGGGTGATAGTGAATGATGCTGCCCTGGTCTTTTTGTGTGAGTCCCTAGGATTAAACTGAAGCCCTAGGTCTTACACACAGAAACATTACTAACAGAATCATCTCACCAGTCTCTCATTATTTCACTAATAATGTGTGTCATAATAGTGTGTGACTATAGTAGTGTGTATTATATTGGGGATATTTAGATATTTCACATTAAAACAATAGAATCAGGAATTTAATTAAAAAGTTTTATAGATATATGAAATTTTATTTGTATTATTTTTATTTTTGTTATAAGTAGACTTAATCATCGTGATCATTGTCAGAGGACTTGATATTTTGTGCTGTATTTCCTACTATGCCTCTTTCCCCACTGTTTTATTTATTATTATTTTATTGAAAATAGATTCTTCTCTTTTACAATATATCCTGACTACCGTTTTTCCTCCTTCCATTCCTTCCAGTTTCCCCTTCCCACCTTTCCTCACCCCCAGAAGCACTCCTCATTCATTTCCCTTCAGAATAGAACAGGCATATATTTTTGGAACAAAATTTTAAAGATACATTAAAAATGATTTTGGTATTTATCTCTGAAATTAATTTGTCCCATACCTGAATTCCTTTCCTGAATAATTTTAAAATCCTTGCCATCTATTAACTATGATCATTACAATTAACATTCGTATTTATAAGTTTACAAAAATATAATTATATCTTTTTAAAAATCTCATGTATCTATTTTCTTGTATACATTTTTATAATCTATTCATAAATGTGTCTGTTGTTCATTTCCTTATGGCTTTTAGGCATTTCTGTAAACTTTCCTCTTGGTATGCTTTTATTATGTATTGTAAATACTAGAGTAGTAAATTTTCTAGGTTTTTCAATGTTTTTATTTCTATTCATTCCAATATTTTTTAACTAGTTCTAAATTGAAGTTGCTTTCTCTGTATATCATAACAATCATAAAATTTAATTTTGATTTCTATTGTAATATTTTTCAACTTAAATTTATTTAACTTTTTTTTAATGACATTGTTTTACTTTGAACGTTATTCTGATTGATCTTGTCCTGAAGGCTCAGCACATTTACATAAGGACAGAATTAATTAAATTTTGCTGTCTTACAATGTGCTGTTCTGGCCATTCCTATGGACTGAGAGTTTCCATAACATTTTAGCTCATTTTCAACTATAACAAGATGCTACTTCCATATTGCCTTATTTGTTCCCTTCCTGAAGTCCAAATATATATATATATATATATTACACAAATGCTATTTTAAATATGCTTCAATTTTCTTCATATGTTCATAATCATGCCCCTCTTTTCCATCCTGGCGACTTCTCTCTACATATTTTCCAATTGAAAATTCTCTCCTCAGTATTATCCAGCCTGCAGAATAAGTCCTTATAATTCTTTGCTAATATTTTAATTCCATATACGATATATGACTTTGAATTGGAATTACTTTTAATTATTATATTTTTATTTCTGATTTTTGTAGTTTTATTTTGAGGTATATTCTTCTATTTTATAGTTTACTGTTCAAAATTATATGTTATCTGATAAATCTAATCTCCTCATTCTTACACATTACTGTCTTATTTTCTGTCTTTGGTAGTGATCTTTAAGACCTGATTATATGGTTTATTCATAACTGACATAAATATTAGAAGCTAAATGATATTGAGAGGAATAACAATTTTAGAGACCCCTGTGACAGGCAGTGGAGTCAGGCCAGCCACACTCCAGGAACTGGCTGACCACAAAGATGGTGGTAAAGTAAGATTAAATTCATTTCTGAGAAAAACAGATGTAGGATGTTTCCTGCTGACTAACTAATGGGCTGGTACATTCCACCTGCACTTCCCCTTACCCCCTTGGGTTATGGTAAACAATGGGCTGGGCTGGTACTTTCCACTTGTATTTCACCTCACCCCCTTGGGTTATAGTTTAAATAGCCAACTCTCCCCCAAATTGGGGTGGCAGCTCCTACCCCTGTGTGAGATATGAGTGGCGTCCTCAGTGCACTGACCCCCCCCCCCCAAATAAACCTCTTGCGATTGCATCAAGAAGGTCTCTTGCAAGTTTTTGGGTGGCCGTGATATCCCGAGTGTCGGGAGTTGGGAGAGGGACTTCCCTCCCCCGGGGTCTTTCAATATGTTCATTTCTCAAAAAATTCATATTTTCTTCTTGAAAGAGTCAAGGACTACAACCAACATGGAATCAATTAACTATCTTCTCTACATCCAGACTTAAAACTGAAGATTTGGTTTACATGAATATAGAAGGAACAAGGCTTAGCAGAAAGAAATGTCTTTGGCATTTCAAATTTGCCCATGAAGCAAAATTGTTTGTACCTAGATAGTAGCTGAAGTAAGTTATTGATCATCAATACTCAGCATATGTTTATGTGATATTTAAGCAGGTAGAATGTATAAAATTATTAATATAATTGCCAACTTAATATAATAATGTAATATTAGTATCATTGTTAACATAACATAATAATTTAACTATTACAATAATATAATTATTAATAACATTGTCAACTTAAAGAAAAAAGAAAGTATACATACTATTTATTTTTATTATTTGTTGTGTTGAATGTTATAGTGAAGATCAGAGTTAAGTCGCCATACTCCATGTCACAGAATTACACGAATCTTGTCATTAAACACATGATGGTTGACAAGCTGAAAATAAATGTCGTTTTCCATCAAACTAGTAATTAAGTTGTAAGAGTTTTGTATCATTCATTTTTGTTCAACTGTACTGTTTTACTTAACACTTTGTATTGGTCCCTTACTGCAATGCTTTTGCCTTTTAAAAAGGGATTATTGTGCCCAGGTATTTCATTGTCCCCTGTAGAAACCTTCTTTATGTCTGAATCACGAAGACAATCACTCATTTGGAAAAAAGATGATATAAAATAAAAATTTTTGGCTTGCAGGGTACCTCTTTGAGGCCCTTTTCTTTCCTGTATTTGTTGTTTGCGCTGTGTCTACACATTCTTTTGTCCTGTTCCTTTTCAAATTCTCAGTGCAAGACTGGTTTTACAAGTTCCTAGAAACAGTGGAATGTGGGGAGATTACAGAAACAACACAGCACAAACAAAAGCCAAGGAAAATCACAGAAGTTTAATAAGGTCAAATATGCAGCCCGTGTGGGGCTTCTTACTCAGTGAGGATTCTCTGCTTCACTTGAGCACTGGTGAGCATTCTGATGGCCAGGAACAGTCTGGTCAGCCCAGGAAATCTAAGATCCTCTGCCCAGGCTACCGCCATGAGGTTGTAGAAATATCTTGCTTTCATTGCCTAAAACCTCCTCTAATCCAAGGGGCTCTTGACACTCGGGGATGTTTAAATCTCAGAACAGGAAGAATTCCTGAGGGGATACAGAAGGGAAGAAGAGAAAATGTAGCATTATATATATTTTTTAAGAATACAAAACAGAAGCTAAGCCACTTGGATTTAAGTTATTGAAATTCCCGACACAATGGAGTGAGCAGTATTTATCCTTCCTTTCATTGTAAGGGCCAGATCAGACCTCTCTGACTTTGCCACTGGAAAATGTTAAAATGACAGCGTTTAGAAAGGCTTCTGGAAATATTAAACTGTTTACATGTTTTAGGAAGAAATATCCAAGGAAGTGGGAAAATATTGAGTGGTTAAAGAGAAGGAAGAAAGTGTAGGAGGAGAGACAGTACTATAAAACAACTGAACAAATTTAAAATAAAACAGCTAGTGTTTACAAAACAATTGAAAAGAAATAAGATCTTTAAATGTCCTCTTATTAAAAGATCAAATGAAATATATTTTAAGAAGAGACAGGAGCAGTGAGGAGGAAGTTTTCATAAATTGAGACTCATAAGTACAAAAGAAACTGAAGTACTAATGTATAATTATTTTCAATCTATAATTTATTTGAACTTTGTACTATATAAGTTAAATATGTGTCAATCGAGTATTAGTGGTATTTCTGAGGCTTTAATATGTGTTATACATGTGATTGTACTAATGATGTATTTTGAGTATTAAGGGAGCTTTCACCCACTGGTTCTATTTTTTAAGGCAGTTCTTCAATGAGTATTGCCCATTCATCAAAAGCAGTGAGAATTTTCCATTTATCTTAGGGATGTCACTCCTATGGTAGGCAGTAATTATAGCTATTTCCTAAAGATTCCAAAAACTTAGAGTAAGTATTTATTATTTACATGTTAAAGTAATATTCTAGTTTCATTTCTACTTCTGTGATAAAATACCATGACAAAAAGCAAAAGGGAGGGAGGCTGAAAAAAAGGATAGCAGCTAAGCGTACCAGGTGCTCTTGCAGAGGACCTGGGTTTGATTCCCCTCACACCCAAGTAGTGGTTCACAACCAGAACTCCAGTCCCAGTAGATTGGAAGCAATATTCCAAACTCTGGAAATCAACTTGAAAATTAAAAACACATTTTAGAAATAAGTTTGCTTATTTCAGTTACATAGGTTATAAATTGTGCCATTACAGAATATATTTTATACACCTGCCAACAAAAGGAAGAGACGGAGTTTTGAGACTAATATTTTGCTATGTAACTGCACAAACTATTCAGTCTATTGAAGGTAAGTTATTCTTGTTTGGTGATGTTGTATATTCTTTGCATGTCTTAACACAAGGGACTCTCTCTCCCTCCTCCCTTTCTCTCTCCCTTTTTCTTTTTTCACTCTCCACACTCACCCCTTCCTGTAAATGTTTTTTTTCTCATTGACTTCAGGCCTATTCTTTCTATTCAGATTTTTTTTTGTATTTACAGTTTTGCGTTTCCTGACTACATAGTCTCATATTAATTCTTGAAATTTTTATGTCCAAAAGTTTCTGCACATCATTGCAATCTTTCTTCTGTTATCTCGGTACACTTTTTCATTCCTTCCCATTACACATGCTTCTCCCAGATATTTCTGAGCTCACCCATCATGATGAATCATGAAATTAATCTTATTTTGGAACTTTCCTAGTTTAGAATTCATGATCTATTTTTGGAATTGCCCGTTGCTTTTGTTTCCCATGCATAGCTTGACACTCATAGCTTGAAACACACTCAGGTGTAGGCGTGCCTGATTCTCTATTCAGTATCTTCACTGCAGTGTGACAGATGTAGAGTCAAGCCCACTCTAGTGGGTCATATTCTGTAGTCATATCCCCAAACATTACAGGTTCCTTAGTTCATTCAGGTAATGCTTACACAATTTCCTTCTCATGGTCCCAACAACTAAAGATGCCACCTTCTTACCTCTCAAACCCTCAACAATTCTTCCTTTCTTTATTCTTAGAAAATACCTTGGCTTCTTGTTCTACTTGAAAATTAGAGAACAGGGGATCCAGAAAGAATGCTGTCCAAAAAGAGCAAAACTTGGAAGCAGGTAAGTCGACAGACTACCTCTGCCAAGACAGGGTAGGCAAGTCCTTAATAATTCCTGCTCTACAATCAATGTCTGTCAGAGAAACAGGGCCAAATTACTGAAGATTGATGCTGTAATGTATGGAGAGAAAATGGGAACTGTCCAGGCAGCCACTGGTATGTCATTTCTTAGTTTGGGAAGATGCAGGCCCTGTACTTCCTATAAAATCAGATATATTTATCCCTCTCAGGTCTCTGAGGTGGTTGAAGAACAGATAGCTAGAGTCTCATAATTAAATTTTGAGTTGTTTAGAAATCAAGAGAGTGTTCTGGATCTAAGAAGATGTTTTTAAAATTGTGATGCAAGTTAGTATGAAAGCTGAGCTAGATATAGAACTTTAAACTCATGGAGATGGTTAGATAGTAGAATGTTAAAGTCAGGTGCCAAATACATATGGATTGGACATTGGGAATGTATGCTAAGCCATATAACTCTCATAATTGTGGCCTAATTACCTTTGTTGTTTTGTATTGTTTTTATTATTATAAGAGAAAGAGCCATTTGTTGGACTGAAAGGGGGAGCTGTTGAGGGGAAAAAGATATACCTTAAACTTAAAAAAAAAAAGGAAGAGGATTGGCGGGTCCAGGCAGAAGAGGGTGGGAGGAGGGGACTGGAGGGGGGAGTAGGGAGGGGATTGCGATTGTGATGTAACTTGAAGAAATAAAAATTAAAGTAAACAACAACAAAAAAAAAGAAAATGAGAAAACAATCTTACAGATCATTACACATTCTATTTTAGCTGGTATTTGTAAACCTGTGAGTCTCTATGTCCATTCTCCTTTCTCCCTGGACTTTGGTTCTTTCTTAACACATTGAAAGATATATTAAGACAACAATGAATTTAATTTATTTATCCAATGATAAAACCTTTTCTAGAAAACTTCAGTATTTCTTGTGTATTCTTTACTGTTTACTTTTGAATTTCACTGTATTGATTCTATGCCAATTGTCTATGCTGCAGCACCCTCTGTCTACTCATCACCCCATGCTCAGTCTGTGGGTTTTTTTTTTTTTTCATTTGGGGCTTAGATCATGAAAAATAGACAATAAATTTCATCCCATTTCCAACTTATGCTGAGATATCAGCTATAACTCAACATACTTTGTGAAATCTTCTGTCTCATTCCTCCTCACCTGTTTGTTGATTAGATAAAATACTGAAGGTGGCATCAGGCATGACCATGAGGCTGGACCTGGGAAAGTTTCTAAACATACATGTAGTTCACTGGATCTGTTTAACACTGAGCAAACCATTCAATTCCTCTAATTCCTAAAATCATCTTCTCTAAGTTGAGAATCATATTAACAGTAGCATGTTTTATTGTGGGATCAAGAAAAATAATGTATATTAAATGCTATTTAAAATCAACAGAATTAGATGTATATAGCTTCACTGGGTAATTAAAAACTAATCTAAAGTAATTACCTGTATGCCAAAATGTGGCTGCCCTGTTTTTTTTATAATAGTTATTGATATACTATATATATATATATATCATAAAATTCACCTTTAAAAACCATGTTATTCTGCTCATTTTTTCTTAGTATTATCTTGAGTTGTCCAACCATAGCTAACATCTAATTTTTGGGCAATTTCATTCACCAAACAAAAATCTCCAAGCCATTAGTAATCATTCTCCACTCTCAAAACCAGCTGCTAATCTTTCTGTCTTTGTGGACCTCTATGCTCTGGCAGTTCATATAAAAAGAATCTCATGATGTGTGCCCAGTGTCTCTTCTTAGTGGGATGTCCTCAAGGTCCATCTTTGCTGCCCTATTAACTATGCACAGGAGATACCAGTGGTCACCCTCTGAATGAACCTCATAACATTTCCTTTTATTCTACCTAACTTCTTCTCTGTCTTCAAAATCATCCTACTTACTAAATTTCCTCCACAGAACCATAGGACCTCAGATGATTCTTTGTGCAGAGTTGCTCAAAGGACAACACTAATTGATAAGTAATCACCAAAGAGAAACAAATATTTCCCACTAAAGAAATAAGAAATCAAACAATGCCTAGTTATACGAAGATGTATTTGACAATGTGTATTTAAAGTTGGGATTTGCAATGTCTCAAACCTCAAAATCCCTCTCTTTTTTCCCCTGACATCTGGTCAACACTGTGTATTAACTTATTCATAAAACCAATAAATTTTCCTTAACCAACTCTGTTTTATTTATGAGCAAGATGAGAAAAAATGCCTGTGAGATTCATACTAAAAATATATTGCTTAGATGCTATGAAATGCTTCTTTGTAGGGAATCAGCTCTTCTTTCAAAGGATGTCTAGAAATTATATATGGATTTTAATTTAATTTCTCTCACTTTCTTCTCTAGCTGTCATTATTTAGCTTGTTTTTGGCAGTCTCTTATACTCTGATTTTTTTTTACTTTAGTATATAATATACAGCATGTTCTAACATCATTATACAACTCAAAGGTTCAAATTTTTTTGAATTACAATTTTTTATGGTTCCACATTATGTTGTGGTATACAAAGAACATTTTATTGATAAAATGCCAGGAATGGTGATTTATAATTTTGATGGATGCTAAAATGGAGAAAGGTTTGTCATTTGTCTTAATGACACTTTCACACATTTGCGTGGATGTCATCCATATTTTTCTCGTCTGGAAGCTTCATGGATGGTTTCAGTAAAAATAAAATTCTCATACAGGCAAGAGTAAATTTCATCATTCACTTTCATAATTATTGCAAAAGTTGTTTTTCTCATGCAAAGGCCAAATCTAGAGTTGAACTACATGCAACCTTTACAAATGCATGGAAAGCTTTTCCCACAATTATATATAGATATAGGCATGAGTTTCTTTGTTTCTGTGAGAGATACAACTGGGAATAAATTGAAACACCATGAGTAAAACAGTTCCTGGGGTATTTATATCTTAAAGTCAAACCTAGAAGTACTATATCTCCTGGGACAAATCTGATATTTTACAATTTTCTCCAAAATGAAACTCAGAATTATTTCAATGTAAGTCATCTATTTTTAGAAGCTTTATCACCCCTAACTTTCAGTAATTTTTATGCCAATGCCTAAAACAATCAGCAGCTGATAAAAATGTGCTGATGGAACATTCATTCATTTAATAGATGTTCTGAAATTTTAAAGTTCAGCATTCAGTACCTGCAATATCATATGATAATGAGGAGCGTAAAGGATGGTTTGAATGAGTCTAGCTGAATTCAATCAATTTCTTGTATCTTCTAAGTATTAAATAGAAGCAGGCAACATTCATTAAATAACACATCAATCGCAAATGCTGTGGAGAATTTTCAGGCTCTTATATTATTAAGTCAGGTTTGGAGGAATTTGTTTGTCTATAGTAATTAGTAAACAGAGCAGCTAGAATATGGGCCAAATCAGTAATTCCAGTATGCTGAAAATTCCACTTTGTGTTGGTTCCACCTGCTTATTTCATGAATCATGAATCTCTTCAGAATACATATTAAATACACCATAACGTGTAAAGTTCCCATGTTTCAAGTACCCAGAAGGATTCGTCCAAGAGTACAAAAAAAAAAAAAAAAATCTGTGCCTACCTTTAGACCAAATTAAAGTGAGCAGTGGGGTAAATTAATGGAGTATAGGTCAGGAGAGATGGTAGAAGAACTAGAAGCACAGAGCCTGTTCTTGTTTAGATGACACAATGCTCAACTAACTCCTTCTATTTCTATAGCTGTAGCATCTAAAATAGCTACCCCATTTCCTCCAAGATGTTTTACTTAGTTGTAAATCCAGTTGCAGAGGTCAACTTTGAAGAAGGCTCTCCTTGAACCACTTCCTTCAAACCTCAAAGCATTGGCATCTGTCTTTGGTGAGTCTACATCACACATCTTTGGAAGGAGTAATGTTTAAATCAGTTTAGAGACTATCTCTCCCACCATCTTCGGGTACTCATTCACACCAGCTATTGTCCTGATAGAGTGCTTTGTCCACTTACCCCACTTGTTCCCCATGCTTGTCCATGCCACAGCCATGTGGAGTAGAGCAAAAGAAACTAAAACGCACTTTCCTCAAGTGTGATGCTTTTTGTTTTTGCACAAATTATCTCCTTAACTTCTGTCTGGCTCAGGTTTCCTTTAACTGTCTTTCCTGGCATTTCCCATGACTCCTCTGACATTTCTTTCCTCTTTACTCTAACACACTATGTATTTTTGACTATTACCTTTATAGTTCATTAGAATTTTTCCAGTTATAAGTTTAACCTACAAAATTATCTATAAATAGGTCAAGGTTGTGAATGGTCCTTTATTTTCTTATCTCTTCTGCCTTGCTATTCTGGGCACATCTTAGATTTCACTGAATGTCTGTTGAATGACAATGGGCTTGTTCTCTGAGCCTTGCTTGTTATTCTCAAGTGGATACATGTCCTACTGAGAGCTCTTTCTACTTCCTTATTTGCTTTTCAAGTTGTTCTTTTCAACTCACCCATACAAATATATATCATTTCAGATTCCATGAAGAAAATCACTTTCTGATTAAATCAGAATTCTAAGGATTTTACAAGAGAAATAAGTTAGTGGAGGAAGAGAATGAAAACAATAGAGAGCACGTTTTCCAGCTAGATACACTGAAGCCTAAAAATTCTGATGGAGAAATTCTGCTATCCAGGGGAAGTATCATACCCAGCAGAATCCTATCCCCTGAAACCTCACACTGTGAGGGATTTAGAAAGAGAGGCATACATTAATCTCCCTGTACTTATCCTACATTACAGGTAACAAAGTGACTTGTGGTGATATGGAAAATATTCACCACAAGCCTTGCCCCCAAACTGAGTGCAAAGGATGGAAGTTAAAAGTAAAGCTAGTACTTAAGGAGAGAAAAGGGTGGGGTGAGCAGGGCACTGCAGTGGTGATGGCCATGGGTGCAGATCGTGCCACGTTAGGCGAAAAACTTTTCCTGACGTCATGAGTTCTTACTGACCTTCATCTGTGCTTTGTCAATCATCTGTGACTGTCAAGCATCTGTAACATGCTATAATTTAGTCCCTGCCATTGAGTAAAGATTACTGCTTTGTGAATCAAAAGGTAGGGTGTCTCATTTTGTAATATAGTTACCTATCCTCTGGAATATTTGCTCATTTCCTTAAAATCTCCTCCAACTCCACCATCATCTGTAATTTCTGGTGTCCTCTCATCACTTGTGGCTTTGGTTTCATCCCCATTACTGTAGGCGCTGTCATTTCAGCTTCTATTTATTGACAACACTCTGATTCTTTTACTTCACTGCTCAATTTCATTTATTTATTCATTTGTTAATTCTTCTTTTCTTTCTGTTTAAACAGAAAAGACATTCTTTAGACTCATGGTTTGAAGGGATCCATTTCATTATGTTAGGAAAGGTATGGTAACTCGGGCTTTATCTATGATTGTGAAAACTTGCAACTCAGCTTCTTAAATATGAGCAGGTGAGAGAACAGAGAGCTAGACTGTAAGTGGGCCCAGCCTACGGGCCTTGTGGCCTGCTACGGTTGCAATATATTTCCCAGGCAGGCCAATAACCTACCTAAAGTTATGCAACTTCCCAAAACAACACTACCCCTAGAGTCCAAGTGTTCAAGCATGTGAGCTGGTGAAGTACTTGTACACCCAAACAATACCTCTCCCCTCACTCATAGGCTCTCTAATGGAAAATTCATTCAGTTCAGCTTACAGAATCCCCATCTCCTGAATGGTTGCAACACCGTGTAAATGTCCAAAGTCTTTTCTGAGATGTAAAACAAAACAAAACAAAACAAAAAATACAAATAAAGAAACAAAACCAAATCAAAACAACAAAAAATAAAACTGTAAAGCTTGTGAGGTTAAAAACAAAAAGTTAAATTGTTCTGAAAGACCCAGGGGAGGGAAGTCCGTCTCCTGACTCCCGACACTCAGGATATCACGGCCACCCCAAAACTCGCAAGAGACCATCTTGATGCAATTGCAAGAGGTTTATTTCAGGGGGGCTCAGTGCACTGAGGGTACCACTCATATCCCACACAGGGGTAGGAGCCGCAACCATGATTCGGGGAGAGTAGAGTATTTAAACTACAACCCAAAGGGGTGAGGGGAAATACAAGTGGAAAGTACCAGCCCAGCCCATTGTTTACCACAACCCAAGGGGGGAGGAGAAATACAAGTGGAATGTACCAGCCCATTAGTTAGTCAGCAGGAAACATCCTACACCTGTTTTTCTCACAGGAATGAATTTAATCTTACTTCACCATCAGCTTTGTGGTCAGCCAGTTCCTGAAACCCTGGGGGCCGTGATAGTCATCTGCTTTGTGGCCAGCTAGTTCCTGGAGCCCGGGGCTCATGACCCCTATGACCTACATTCTTGGTTCCACCCTTTTTATGGTCAGCTAAGTTCCGGGAACCACCTGGCGGCTGGCCTGGCTCTACTGTCGACTTAGGGGGTCTTTTAAGAATTTTCATTCCCTTCAGTTCCAATATGCTACTTCAGAGAATAGCCAATTCCATTCTAAAGACAGGAAAGCAGAGTCTAGCAATGATAATTACTAAAGCAACTCCAAAAGTCAGCAATGTAAGGGTTAAGTCTATTGCTCCAAGTCCAGTATCTTGGGTCCTCAGGACATCAACTGATCTCTAATTGGCTTGGGAACCTGAACCCTGCAGCCCTACTGTGTGAAGCCTCTGTCATGGGATAGCTCCCCTCTGTGCCTACAGCTTTTCCTTGGCAGTCAATCAGTGTTTCTGATTTTGTTAGCATCCTGGGATCTCTAATAAAATGTGGGCTTCGTCATCATAGCTTCAGATATCAGCTTCTGTGGCTTTTTATACTATATATTGCCTGGCCTCGTTGACTTTTTTTTTTTTTCTCTGAAGTCCTGGCACAAACTTCCATTATCCTTCCATTCTTGAATGTATAACCCTGTCAAATCAGCACCATGTGGACACTACCAAGTTCAACTGCCAGTTCAGGATATAGCCTGTCCCTGTGGATCATGACTGCTGTAATCTGGTCTGTCAGACCCTAAGCAGCTGAACCAGGGCCCGGGAAAGATCCCCTAAGCAGTATTGTCTGAATAGAGTATGATTACTTCTCCATCTCCTAAGGCATTCTCTTTCTGTGCATTCTCCTTTTCAATGAAAGTTTTCATGGTTGATAATGCCCAGTGAAACATATTTTTACTTTGTCAGTGAGTATCTCTCTCCCACTATTGGGACCCCGATATATTCATACAGGTCTTTGCATGTTGCCATAATCTCTGTGAGTTCATATTTGCATCAGCCCTGTTGTGTCTGGAAGACAGTTTCTCTGTAGCCATCCAACCACTTCTGCTCCCTATAATCTTTCTACCTCATTTTTCACATGGATCCTTGAGCTTTGAGAACTGGGGCTTAATTATGATACCCCAGTTAAGACCGAGTGCTCCAAAGTACTCTTCCTCCTCACACTGTCCTGTTGTGAGTCTCTGTGTTAATTCCCATCCATTGCAAAATGGAACTTGACTGATGTGGGTTGATTGAGATTCTGATCATCACACTGAGCGGCATGCTCCATTCTCAGGGGAAGCTGGCCAACACAAGATGAACTCAGTGGTACTTTTTGTTGATTTTTTTTTTGTCTTAACAATCTTTTATTTGTTTTAATTTTCCTGTTTGTGTTTTTATTTCTTTTTATTGTTTTTTGTTTTGTTGAGAGAGAGAGAGAGAAACCACAAAATTGAATGAGTAGGGATGTCAGGAGGTTTTGGAAGGATTCTGGGGAAGGGAAAAACATGATCAAAATATGTTGTATGAGCATGAATTCATAAAATAAGAGTGGAGCTACAGGATGCACATATTTCTAAAATATGTGCTAAGTAAAATTCACAAAATTTGACTATTTATTGGTTGTAATGCTGACTCCAAAAGAGATAGGATTTAAACTTGTCAGGTTTCTTATTTTTATGATGATTTATAAAATGGCATGAACAATTTGTAAAGTACTATAGCAAATGGGTTTAGAAAGAAAGCATATTTGCATAATGAGGGACTGTTAGAACAGTGTCACTTGTTTAGCTGTTAGTTTTAAGGACAATGACTGAGCTCTCCTAATGACACTGAGGATGATTTTAAGAAAAATATATTTAGGATTAATTTTACTTTTTATTTGCATGTATGTGCGTGTGCACACACACAGACACACACACGGGGGGGGGGGGGTACAGGTGCCCTTGGAGGCATTGGACTACTTGGAACTGGGGATGTAGGCAGTTGTGAGCTTGCTGACATGGTGAAGGGTGTCAAATTCAGATCCTCTGCAAGAGCAGCAAGTGTTCGTAATCACTGGGCAATCTCTACAGTTCCTGATGAAGCTTCAGGATATGTAAAGATTTCCCTTTTCATATGTATTCAATTTGGAAGCATGTATTATACAGGGTGACTTCCAACTCACTGTATAACTGAGGACAACCTAAAACTTCTGGTCTTCTAGTCTTCACCTCCTGAATACTATAATGGCAAGTGTTTACCATCATGCCTACCTTATGTGATTGTGGAGATCAAACTCGGAGCTAAGCAAGCACTTCACTGAGTCAAATCCACAGAATTTTATGATTTCTTTAGCTTTTCTGAAAGACTTTATTTCTATTTTAAATTATGTATGTCTGCACATGAGTATGTACACTTAAGAGGAATGTTTTTGGAGACCAAAGGGGACTTTGGATTCCCCTGGAGCTAGAGCTGCAGGGGCTGGTTAGCTATAGAAATGGGTGCTGAGAACTGAGGATGGATAAGCTGGAAGAGCAGTACTTGCTGTTAACCACTGAACCATCTCTCCAGCTTCTCTGTAGCTTTTGATGATGAAAACTTACTAAGCATCTAATAACATTCCTTCACTAGATTATTTTGGATTCCTACACACAACACATTTTAATTATACCATTGTGATTGATGGAACAGCTATTGTAAAATTATGACAATGAGAAAATATAGAACAATGCTAAAAATAGGAAAAAACACACAAAATAATGATATCTAGAATGTTTTTTTTAAACTTAAAGTGTGGTATTCACATGATATGTAACTTTTGGCAAAAAACTATATGCTTGCCTTTGACATATGAAAAGTGGAATAATAGTTGAGGAGATGTCCTTGTGGTTTGGTGAGGAATTATTTGGATGTATACCCAGGAGTGGTATGGCTGGGTCTTGAGGTGAAGCTATTCCAAGTTTTCTAAGATATCGCCAGACTGATTTCCATAGTGGTTGTACAAGTTTGCACTCCCACCAGCAATGGAGGAGTGTTTGCCTTTCTCCACAACCTCACCAGCATGTGCTGTCATTTGAGCTTTTGATCTTAGCCATTCTGACAGGAGTGAGATGGAATCTCAGAGTCATCTTGAGTTGCATTTCTCTAATGATTAAGGATGTTGAGCATTTCTTCATGTATCTCTCAGCCATTAGAGATTCCTCTTTTGTGAATTCTCAGTTTAGCTCTGTTTCCCATTTTTGATTGGGTTATTTGGTTTCTTGGTGTTTAATTTATTGAGTTCTTTATAAATTTTGGATATTAGTCCTCTGTCAGAGTGGGGTTGGTAAAGATCTTTTCCCAATCTGTAGGTTGCTGTTTTGTTTGAATGACAGCGTCCTTTGCCTTATAGAAGCTTTTCAGTTTCATGAAGTCACATTTTCTATTGATCATTGGTCTTAGAGCAGCTTCATTTGTAATAGCTAGAAAATGGAAACAACCCAGATTTCTTTCAACTGATGAATGGATAAAAATGCTATTTATACAATGGAATACTACTCAGCCATCAGATACAAGAAAATCATGCAATTTGCTGCCAAGTGAATGGAACTAGAAAAGCTCATCCTGAGTGAGCTAACCCAGACCCAGAAAGATGCACATGGCATGTATTCACTTATAACTGGCTTCTAGCCATATAGTACAGGATAACTATTCTACAACCAACAGACTGAAAGGAACAGGAACATAGACTTTGTTACTTGTTAGTGGGATACTTTGCCCTAATGGAGCTGCCATGTAGGCCCCAGTGTAAGAGGAAGCTTTTAGCCCTCATATGACTGCTGAACTGAAGAGGGCTGATATGTAGGGCACTCCACACTGGAGGAGTAGGATAGATGGGAGAAGGGGGAGAGGGTGGGAGGGTAATAGGGTAGGCCTCAGAGGGGTGGAAGGAGAGGACTGTGATGGAGATGTAAATTGAAATAATAAATAAACAGTAAAAAAAAAAGAAAAAGAAAAGTGGAACAATAACATAACTATTAGAAATGAGGGTCATATGAAATACTATATAAATGTGTTTTCAAAATCCTAAATTGCTATAGTTAATGTAAATTAATATTGATGTAAGCAATTTAGTTTTTACAAAATATGACTGAAACATAAAAACTGTTGATGATATGATTCATTTGTTCATATATACTTGAGTATACAAACGAACTAAAATTTTCTCATCTCTGACCCAACATTTGAACTTCTAGTATATGTGTTTTTTTGTTTCCTCATTTACTTATTATTCCACACTTATTTACTAGCATCAATAGTGTATTACATTTAGTAACATGAATACGTAGACAGGATATATTTTGAGACCTCTAATTTCTTCATTTTATTGAAAATATATTCTTTTCCCAAATAAAATATCCTGTTAAGGTTTCTCCTCCCTCTACTCCTCCCAGTTCCTCCCCGGGAGGTCTTCCCTCCAGACCCACTCTGTTTCCTTCTTTCATTAGATAAGGACAGGCTTCTTAGAGATAATAACAAAAATAACAAAATAAAATATAACATGATAAAACAAAAACAATCACATCCAAGTTGGACATGACAAACCAAAAGAAGGGGAAAACACAAGAAAAGGCACAAGTATCAGAGACTCACTTATTCAAACATTTAGGAATTCCTTTCAACACTAAACTGGCAGTCATAACACATAAGCAGAAGACCTGGTGCAGACCCATGCAGGACCTGTACATGCTACTTCAGTCTCTGTGAGTTCATGTAAGCTTTGCATATTTTTATTTTCTTGGTGTCCTTCATCCTCTCTGGCTCTTACACTTTATCTGCTTCCTCTTCCTTGGGTTACCTGAGCTCTAAGTGGAGGGATTTGATAGAGACATTTTATTTAGAATGTATGAATATTTCCAGTCTCTCTCTCTCTCTCTCTCTCTCTCTCTCTCTCTCTGTGTTTGTGTGTAGACTGGCTGTGGGTCTATGTATTTTTTCCCATCTGTTATACTAGCAGTCAGTTTATCACTAAGATTTTGTTTTGTTTTAAGATCAGTTGTATTTGATATTACCCTAGATCCCTAGGTTATCTGGTCTCTGGTTCTTAGTCATCCAAGCAGTCTCAAGTATTGGTTCCATCACATGGACTGGGCTATAAGCCAAATCAGTTATTTGTTTGTTGGTTAGTCACACAAAATTTGTGCCACCATTGCCCTAAGATATTTTTAGGCAGTAAATCATTGTAGATCAAAGGGTTAGTGGCTGGCTTAGTATTTATGTTATTCTTCTGTTAGCATTCAGAATATCTTCTTGTACCAAAGACTCTAGAATGCAGGGGTAAAGTTTGTGTGTAGGTGCCAGCTCAACTTCTCCATGCTCAATGAGCTTGTAGGTGTTGTCTTCAACATTGGAGCCTTGCTTAGACAAATTATTTTAAAATTTTAACTCTATTTGTGGACTTTATACTCTACTTCAGAAGTAAATAGAAAGATGAGGTCATAGAGGTCATACAAACTATCTTAAAAACCATGGGTGTGGATTTAATTAGGCAAAACAAATCTGAAATGATTGAGAAGAAGACTAGCAAAGTTATTGGATAAGAGCAAAGGAGAACTGGTGGTATTTTACAACTGGCATCATTAGTGTCAATACTAAGAAACTAAGTTCTACATACATAGTTAAGGAAGATCCAAACCTTTTCCCCATTGAAGAATTGGATATGAACTAAGAGCATGAATGATACTTAGAAGGCAAACTTTATCCATATCAACAATAGAGAGGAAAAGTTGTTAGCATATAGAAGGAGAGAAATGAGTAGATGTTGAGGAGGAACATCTATGGCAATTATGGACATATAGACACACTAAAAATTAAAAGACAAAAAAGAGGGGTGAGAGAAGGCAGAATATCATGATGTAATTGTTGGGGTATAACAAGGAGTGGCTACGCAAGGAGAAGCAGAGCAGGTGAACTCAGACAACTGGAAGCTAGAGTAATAAAATTAATATGAGAAAAGGCAATGAGAACAGCATGGTGAGTCTAGAAAGATTTGGTAAGTGCTGTAGAGAGTAGGTAATGAGTTGGACATAAGTAGAATTTATTTGCTCAAGATGTACAAATGCCAGCTATTCATGGAACATACCATTTGAACATGATCAAAATGGTTGTTTGCCCGAGGAATTGAAACTGTACAAGAACAAAAGTAAGCACATGTAGAAGTGAAGGTGAGAAAAACTGATAGGAACAAATGGTTTTCAGTCTCTAAGTCAACATGTGAAAATATTAAAGGACATCCATCCCATCTTTACAATGAAAACGCAGCAGGAAAATGTAAATGACTTCTCTTGGATCCATCAAAGAGCTGAAGCTGCAGCAAAAACTGCCACCTCAAAATCTGTGGAGACAAACATATGCCTAAAATCACTGGAGATAATTTCACTCCTGTTGCAGAGGGCAGTGCTTTTGTGCCTAGCACCCATTGAGGCAGTAGCAGAATTACAAGGTACACTAAAAAACAGCAGGCACAGTGGGACACACAAGACAGTCACAACACAGGGCTCAGCTAATGACATAGATGTTGGAATTACTAAAGATAATTAAAAATAACTTGATACATATGCTTAATGGGAACATAGGGAATGTGGAAGAACAGATGTAAAGTTTAATCAGAGGTAAAAAGTCTAAGACAGAGACAAAGGAAATGTGGGGATGAGGAAAGCAAATACCATAACAGAAAAGAAGAAGACTCCAGTTGAGGGATCACTGAGTGTGGCACAAAGAATTCAGTGAGCACAAGGATCAGTGCATGGAAACGCTCACATAGAAGGGCAAAGAGGAAAGAGTTCCAGATAATTCATAGCTATGGTCCCTCTTTGGAACATAGCTTTCCTTCCTCTTCTTAGGCCACTTCTGTACAGAGTGATTCCCTTACTCAGAAAGGAGAAATCAACAAGAACTTCATAGTGAAAAACCTGACAAATACTCTAGATGTGCTGGATAGTCTTAGGTCAACTTGACAGAAGCAAAAGTCAACAGAGAAGAGGGAATCTCAATGAAGAAAATGCCTTCATGAGATTGGCAGTAGGCAAGCCTGTAGCCCATTTTCTTCATTGAAGATTGATGTGGGAGGGCCCAGTCCGTTGTGGATGATACCATTCCTGGGCCGGTGGTCCTGGGTTCTATAAGAAAGCAGGCTGAGAAAGCCAGAGTGAGACATACCAGTTAGTAGCACCCCTCCATTGCATCTGTATCATTTCCTGCCTCCAGGTTTCTGCCCAGTTGAGTTCCTGTCTTTCAATGATGGACTACAATGTGGAAGTGTAAATAAGCCCAAGTTGGTTTTGGTCATGGTGCTTCATCATAGCAAGAATAACCCTAACTAAGACACTAGGTGATTCAAATTAACCTGAACAGTGACCGCTCACATTTGTACTGTGTCCTCTTGGTATGATATGAAGAAACTATTTTAATTTTGTGGTTTTCTTTTTCTTCAAAAGTAGCCTTTGTCCAATCAAAACCTTCAAACAAATTTCAAGGAAGATACAGTCTATAAAAATGCTTGTCTAGCAATTCTCAAAAGTGCCAAAGTTTTGATATTACTAGGAGACAAAATCTCACAGCAATCTCCCTGATCCTCTGGCTCTCACAATCTTACCATACTTTCTTCTGCAATAATGTATATAGTAATAATTCATGAAATGGGGGCTATGAATTGAAACAAGATCAAGGAGGTATATGTGTGTGTGAGAGTTTGGAAAGAGAAAGGGGAAGGGGGAAATGATGTGATTGTATTATAATCACAAAAATGAAATAAATAATTTTAAAAGGCTTGCTAAGGTCATCAGAATCAAGGGAACCTGAGAAACTGTCAGATGAATTGACAAGAAGACATGAAGACTAAATATAATGTGGTTTCTTACATGGGAAACTGGGCCAATAGAAGTTAGCATGACTTCCCTCTTGTTCAGGGTGTTTTAAGCACCATTAAAAAACTTTTGGTTACCACCAGGGTATGCATGCCACTACTGCACAGTTAGAATTATACAATGTTGGTCATTGTTGTGGTTCATAGGCTCATAGCTAGAATTGTAATTAGAATTACTATTGCTATAATGAAACACCATGTTCAAAAGCAATATGGAAAGGAAAGAGTTTGTCTTACACTTCCACACCACTCTTCATCATTGAAGGAAGTCAGGACAGGAACTCAACTGGGCAGGAACCTGAAGGCAGAAGCTGATGCAGTGACCATGAAGGGTGCTGCTTACTGGCTTGCTCTCCATGGATTGCTCAGCCTGCTTTCTTACAGCATCCAGGACCATGATGGCACCCACCACTCACAGTGGACTGCATCCTCCCCCATCATCTGGGATTTACTCACTATCTTTTGGGCTCCTCCAAAGGGTTTGGATCACTTCTCTGGCTCTAGTTTCTGCAGCCCCTGCCCACACAGATTGTCATCTAATCTCAGGCTAGCTATAGTTCATGGTTGCTGTTATTTTTTATGGTCATCCCTTGGTACTGGCATCTCCAATATGCTGGGTTTCTTAGATTAAATATGATACACTTTCACTAATATATCCTGGGCTTTCCTCAAGGAACCAAGCCTCAAATGTTTTTTATGATCTAATTAGTCCTTCAAAACTATTAATACCTGGTGACTTTATGCTACCAAGTTTGGATGACAAAATGAAGTATGACTTTGGCCACCTATGGAAAATAGTTTCTGTGTGCTGACTCTCAGGAAACATTTCTTAGATGATTTCACCTCAGTGAGGCTGGTCTCTTCTTAATCATCACTAATTTCTCAGCTTGCTGACCGCCATAGAATATTTCAGTAAAGCCAAGTTTTCACCTTGATGGTTCTGGTCTCTTGTTAATCACATCCAATTCTTCAGCCTCAGCTAAGAAGAACAACAGATTCTTCAAATATTCAATGGCCCTGATAGATTCTTTAAGTGAATCTCAAACCTCCTTCTGGAGCTTTACAAACCATCCTTCAGCGTGTATATTTCTCTCAGTACTGTTATCTTTCAAGCATCATTAGAAGAGCTCAATAGGCTTTGAACACTCAGTGGCTTCTCTAACCCAAAGTTCCAAATTCTTTCCACAATCCTCCCCAAAGCAAAATAGTCAGGTCTGTTATATCAATACCACATGATTCTGGTGCCATTTTCTGTCCTACATAAGGTCACTATTGCTGTGATGGAACACCATGACCAAAAGCAACTTGGAAAGGAAAGGGTTTATTTAGCTTCAACTTCTAAAGCACTGTTCATCATTGAAGGAAGTCAGGACAAGTACTCATCAGAGCAGGAACCTGGAGGCTAGAACCGATGCAGAGGCTATGGAGGGATGCTGCTTACTAGCTTTCTCATCATGGCTTATTCAGCCTGCTTTCTTATAGAAGCTAGGGCCACCAGCCCAGGGATAGCAACAACCACAATGGGCTGGGACATTCCCGGTCTAATTAAGAAAATACCGTACAGCTGGATCTTATGGAGGCATTTCTCTCAGTTGAGGCTCCTTCCTCTAACTTGTGTCAAGTTGACATAAAATTTGCCAGCAGAGGTGTATAGGACTGTTGGTTGCTTCCCTCCTTTGGAAGCTTGTATGACATCTACACTCTAAGTCTTATTCTTATGTCCACAGATGAATGCAGCTACAACCCCTCATCAAAGAAGTTTTTCTTTGCAGCAAGTAGAGACTACCACAAACAATCACCACTGAACACAATGCAGAGATCAATAGATTGTGCAAGCTCAGACCCAAGTGATATGTTTACATTATAGATTCTGAATCCATGGCTCAGGGATGAGGGGACAAAAAGACTGTAAGAGCCAGAATACCAAAATGTCTACTGGGAAATAGTTAGAAATATAGAAATGGTTATAAATAAGACTGGAGCAAAAGCAATGTATATTGATATGTTAACATGGAATAGGGAAATTTTTATTGAGTCCTAATTCTAGACATAGACCTACAGTAAACTGTTGACTGCTGGGAGAAAGAGAATTAGACTTTCTCAGGAATGAGCCTCTTTTTGGTTGTCTAATGCAGGGTGGTGAGCCTCAAAACAATATATGTACAAACAACAAAAAAGGACTCAATGAGTCATATATTTACATACACATACATATATATGTATGCAACAAATATAATCAAAGTAAAAGAGGCTATCAACTTGAGAGGAGGAAAACGGGAGAGGTTCAAGGGAAGATATCTTGGAAGAGCTGGAGGGAGCAAGGTTTGGGGAAAGATATAATTCTATTTCAATTACAAACATTAAAAAATATTAGCTTTTTATACTGAATTTTGAAAATCATTTTACAGTCACTAATAGGAAATGTTAGTGAAACAAGATGAAACATTATGATTCATTAAACAGAGCACAGGATTTGAAGTTCCTTCAATAAATAATCAGCTGACATTCAATCCTTCGTATGCCTGTATTGAAACTTCTCCATCTTACATAACCATGTTAAGTGCTTCTATTGTTTGATTCAGAAGCTTTAAGTGCATCTCCAGTTGCTTTCCAGCATTTCAAAAAATTAGCTACACTGCACTACATTCCACATTCTACTTGAACATAGAATATTATCATCCAGACTCCATACATTGACCTGTTTATTTAGCTCACTGCATAAGTATATAATACTGTTTTAAAATAAAAGTCTTATACTACACATCTTTACTTCAACAAAACATTGTATAAAAATATATTTTTAAATTCTATTTAAACACCTCATTCATAACTAATATTTAAATACTGCATAAGAGAAATAAAACACAGATATAAATTTGCTGCTGAGCAAGAAACCAGCTTGCAACAGTCAACTGCAAGCTCTTATTTTAGATGTTTACATTAATCAAAAGCAACTTTTTAAAGGATGAGATAATTATATAAATAGGAACTTTAAAAACAAAAATATGCTAATAAAAATTTTATTATTTCACATAATGAAATTTGACAAAATATTTTATGGAAAAGAGGAAGATTTTGTTGTCACTTTTGAAAATCATAACTCCAAGAATTCTAAATCTCATGTAGAAAACACACATCACAAGTAAGAGAAGGGGGCCAAGATGGCGGTGACCTACACTGACGCATTTTGAATGTGGGAGAAAAGAGCCATAAAAAACACAGAGTTATTGGACACTGTGCAAAAACCGGAGGGGCTAGACCCTCCGGGAGCATTCACAGCTACCAAGGGACTGTTAAAAGTCCCAGGGTAAGGCTCTCCCCCCATCTCTTGCAGACACAGAAGCCACTAAATCTGGGATTCGGGAACTCTCATTTGGAGAGGCGCCTGGTAAGATCGACCCCAACTCACAGCAGGCAGAATCAGGGGCCACATGGCGATCGCCCACTAGCCTACTGGGCTCCCCACACCTCAGGAAGACCTTATAGCTACTTAGAAAAATTTGCAGGATAGTGGAAGTCTTAGCAAGGAAGAAACAGGGCGCTCGGTGGGTGGGCTGCAGCCGCTGGAGCCATGGAGAATCCAAGAGAGCAGGAAGCCGGAGGGCAGAGCAGCTGTGGAGGGAGGCCCACACAAGCGGCAAGAGAGGCTGGGGATCTGTGTACCCACGGCTGAGCAGCTAGGGAGGGAGGTCTGCACAGGCGGCGGGCGGGGCCGGGGATCTGTGCACCCACAGCCAAGCAGCTGGGGAGGGAGACCTGTACTGGCGGCGGGAGGGGCCGGGGATCCACGTACCCGCAGCTGAGCAGCTAGGGAGGGAGGCTCCCACAGGCGGCAGGAGGGGCCGGGGCTACGCGCACCCATGGCAAAGCAGCTGGGGAAGGAGACCTGTACAGGCGGCAGAAGGGGCTGGGGCCCCGTGCACCCGCGGCTGATAAGACAGGAAGGGAACCCGGCACAGGAGGGTGGGGCTGAGGGGCCAGGCCTGTGGCGAGAAGCCTAGTGAGAAACCAGAAGTCAGGGGACCATAGCTGTATTCTGGAAAATTCAGACATATTAGGTGTGGAGCCGGGCCCTGTCAGCCTCCTTGATGACAAACAAAGCCCACAGAATCTGTGCTTGGGCAAACAGGTACATACCATCAGAACCATTACAGGCTGATAACTCAGTGTGCAACATAGAGAAGTCTGAATGGGGAGCAGTGAAACAATCCCGGACCATTATTCACAACCTGGGAATAGGCTGCACCAGCTCACAGTGCTTCAGGCCATTAAAACCACAGTGACCCTGAGATCCCCCTGTAAGCAACGACAGATAGCGAAGCAATTCGACTCCTTCACCAAAGAATCCCTGTGGATCCAAGCACAGAAAACGACAAGAACAGACAGCTAAACACATCGATAGGGCCAAAGGTCCAAGAAAAAATAGAAATCAAAGAAATATGACTCCAACAATGCAGAATAATCCTAGTTCATACAATTTGGATGACCTCACACTAACAGAAACACATGAAAACGATGACAATTCTGCATTATGGAAAGTGATAGAGTCCCTTTAAGAAGAACTTAAATCTATGAAGGAATTAAAAGAAGCCACAATTTTACAAGTCAAAACAACGAACAACACCATTAGAGAACTCCAAGCCAAGGTGACAGAGCTTGAAAAGTAAAAGGACAAGGCAATGAAAGATTTTCAGACAAAAACAAGCAAGCTGGAGAAGGAAATGCATAAAACGAACAATACCATAGAAGACATGAAAATAGAAATAGAAACAATAAAGAAAACACAGTCAGAGTTAAAAGAGGAAGTGGAGAATCAAGGGATGAGAACAGGAACTACAGATGTGAGTATCAAAAATAGGATGCAAGAGATGGAAGACAGGATCTCAGGCATGGAAGATTCAATGGAAGAAATCAGTACAACATCCAAAGAAAATGAGAAGGCTAAAAAATCTCTCACCCACAACATCCAAGAAATCAAGGACTCAATGAAAAGACGGAACCTAAGAATTATAGGTATAGAGGAAAGTGAAGACTCCCGACTCCAAGGTCCAGGAAATATCTTCAACAAAATCATAGAAGAAAACTTCCAAAACCTGAAAAAAAAAAGATGCCAATAAAAATCCAAGAGGCTTACAGAACACCGAACAGATTAGATCACAAAAGAAACGCCTCTCGCCACATAATAATTGAAACACCAAATGTACAGAACAAAGAAAGAATATTAAAAGCTGTAGGAGAAAAAGGTCAAGTCACATACAATGGCAGACCCATCAGAATTACACCTGACTTCTCCTCAGAAATTTTAAAAGCTAGAAGGGCCTGGTCAGATATACAAGTCCTGAGAGATCATAGGTGCCCAGCCAGACTACTTTACCCAGCAAAACTCTCTATCAACATAGATGGAGAAAACAAGATATTCCATGACAAAATCAAATTTAAACAATATCTCCCCACAAACCCAGCCCTACAGAAAATCCTAGAAGGAAAATTCCAACCAGAGAAGAAAACTTCACCCAACAAAACAAAGGGAATAGAAAACCCCTCAGAAACTAAACCAAAAGAGGCACAGAACATTCACCTATACCAAACTAATGGGAAATAACAACCCCAGGTCACTAATATCCATCAACATCAATGGACTCAACTCCCCAATAAAAAGACACAGGTTTACAGAGTGGATCTGTAAGCAAGACCCGTCCTTTTGCTGCATACAAGAAACACATCTCACTACCAAAGATAGACACTACCACAGAGTAAAGGGCTGGGAAAAGGTTTTCCAAGCAAATGGACCCAGGAAGCAAGCTGGAGTAGCCATCCTAATATCAAACAAAACAGACTTCCAACTGAAGTTAATGAAAAAAGACAAAGAAGGGCATTATATACTCATTAAAGGGAATATTCATCAAGAGGAAACCTCAATACTGAACATCTATGCCCCAAATACAAAGGCACCTATTTTGTAAAAGAAACACTCCTAAAATTTAAAGTGCATGTCGATCACAACACATTAGTAGTGGGAGACTTCAACACCCCACTCACAGCAATGGACAGATCATCAAGACAGAAGACAAACAGAGAAATATTGAGTCTAACAGAGATCATGAAACAAATGGACCTAACAGATATCTACAGAATGTTTCACCCAAACACAAAGGAATACACCTTTTTCTCAGCAACCCACGGAACCTTCTCCAAAATCAACCACATAGTTGGACACAAAGATAGTCTCAATAGATACAAGAAAATTGAAATAACACCTTGTATCTTATCAGACCACCACGGAATAAAGCTGGTCTTCAACAGCAAAAGAATCAACAGAAAGCCTACACACACATGGAAATTGAACAGCTCCTTACTGGATGACCACTGGGTCAGGGAAGAAATAAAGAAGGAAATCAAAGACTTCTTAAAATTCAACGACAATGAAGACAAAACATACGCAAACCTATGGGATACAATGAAAGCTGTGCTACGAGGAAAGTTCATAGCACTAAGTGCTTTCAAAAAGAAAATTGTGACAGCTCATATTAGTGAATTAACAGCTAAGCTGGGTGAATTGGAAAAAAAATAAGCAAACATTCCCATGAAGAGCAGAAGGCAGGAAATCATCAAACTTAGAGCTGAAATCAACAACTTAGAATCAAAAAGAACTATACAAAGAAACAATGAAACCAAGAGTTGGTTCTTCGAGAAAATCAACAAAATAGACAGCCCCTAGCCAAATTAAGTAAAAGGCAAAGGGAAATTACCCAAATCTACAAAATCAGAAATGAAAAGGGAGAAATAACAACAGACATTGAGGATATCCAGAAAATATTCGGGTTCTACTTTAAAAATCTATATTCCACCAAATTTGAAAACCTAAGGGAAATGGACAATTTCCTCTATAAATTCCACCTACCAAAACTAAATCAAAAACAGATTAACAGCTTAAACAGCACAATAACACCCAAGGAATTAGAAACAGTCATTAATAATCTCCCAACGAAAAAAAGCTCAGGGCCAGGTGGCTTTAGCACGGAATTCTACTGGACCTTCAAAGAGGAACTAACACCATACTCTTCAAACTCTTCCACCACATAGAAACAGAATGAACACTCCCAAATTCATTCTATGAGGCCACTGTCATTCTGATTCCTAAACCACACAAAGACCCAACAAAGAAAGAGAACTTCAGACCAATGTCCCTCATGAACATAGAGGCAAAAATATTAATAAAATACTAGCAAACCGAATTCAAGAACACATCAAAAGTATCATGCATCATGATCAAGTAGGCTTCATCCCAGGAATGTAGTGATGGTTCAATATACAAAAGTCTATCAATGTAATTCACCATATAAACAAGATGAAAGAAAAAAACCACATGATAATCTTGCTAGATGCAGAAAAAGCATTTGACAAAATCCAAAACCCCTTCATGCTAAAAGTTCTGGAGAGAACGGCATACAAGGGCCGTACCTAGAAATAATAAAGGCAATATACAGCAAGCCAGTGGCCAACATCAAATTAAATGGAGAGAAGTTTGAAGCATTTCCTCTAAACTCAGGGACAAGCCAAGGATGTCCACTTTCACCATATCTCTTCAATATAGTACTTGAAGTCCTTGCTAGAGCAATAAGACAACTAAAGGAGATCAAAGGGATAAACATTGGAAAAGAAGAAGTCAAATTATCCCTATTCGCAGATGATATGTTAGTATACGTAAGCAACCCCAAAAACTCCACCAAAGAACTCTTACAGCTGATAAACAACTTCAGCAAAGTGGCTGGATACAAAATTAACTCAAAAAAATCAGAAGCCCTTCTTTATACAACAAACAAATATACCGAGAAAGAAATAAGGGAAACAACCCCCTTCACAATAGCCACAAACAATATAAAATACCTGGGGGTAACTCTAACCAAGCAAGTAAAGGACCTATACAACAAGAACTTCAAGCCCCTGAAGAAAGAAATGGAAGAGGCCTTTGGAAGATTGAAAGATCTCCCATGCTCATGGATAGGTAAGATCAACATAATAAAATTGGCTATCCTACCAAAAGCAATATATAGATTTAATGCAATACCTATCAAAATACCAACACAATTCTTTATAGACCTGGAAAAAGCTATTCTCAACTTCATATGGAACAACAAAAAGCCCAGAATAGCTAAATCAATCCTGTACAATAAAAAAGCATCTGGAGGTATCAACATCCCAGATTTCAAGCTGTACTACAGAGCAATAGTAATAAAAACAGCATGGTACTGGTATAGAAACAGACCAGTGGATCAATGGAATAGAAGACCCAAACATGGACCCACACACCTATGGCCAACTAATCTTTGACAAAGAAGCCAAAATGGCACAATGGAAGAAGGACAGCATCTTCAACAAATGGTGCTGGTCCAACTGGATGTCCACTTGCAAAAGAATGAAATTTGACCCATACCTATTACCTTGCACAAAACTTAAATCCAAGTGGATCAAAGACCTTAACATAAGGCCTGCCACACTAAATATACTAGAAGAAAAAGTAGGAGAAACCCTCGAACTCATTGGCACAGGTGACAAATTCCTGAACAGAACACCAACAGCTCAGGACCTGAGATCAACAATCAATAAATGGGACTTCATATAACTGAAAAACTTCTGTAAGGCAAAAGACAGTCATTCTAACAAAATGGCAACCAACAGACTGGGAGAAAATCTTCACCAACCCCACATCTGATAGAGGGCTATTATCTAAAATCTACAAAGAACTCAAGAAACTAAATGCCAAGAAACCAAATAATCCAATCAAAAAATGGGAGACGGAGCCAAATAGAGAATTCACAAAGGAGGAATCCCTAATGGCCGACAGACACCTGAAGAAATGCTCAACATACTTAATCATCAGAGAAATGCAACTCAAGACGACTTTGAGATTCCATCTCACACCTGTCAGAATGGCTAAGATCAAAAACTCAAATGACAGCACATGCTGGCGAGGGTGTGGAGAAAGGGGAACCCTACTCCATTGCTGGTGGGAGTGCAGGCATGTGCAACCACTATGGAAGTCTGTCTGGCAATATCTTAGAAATCTTGGAATAACCTTGCCTCAGGACCCAGCCATACCACTTCTGGGTATACACCCAAAGGACCCCTCATGGAGACATAGGGAAGTCTCATCATCTATGTTCATAGCAGCCTTGTTTGTAATAGCTAGAAATTGGAAACAACCCAGATGTCCCTCAACTGAAGAATGGATTAAAAAACTGTGGTATATCTATACAATGGAATATTACTCAGCTATCAGAAACAATGAAATAATGCAATTTGCAACCAAATGGATGGATCTAGAGAAGCTCATCCTGAGTGAGCTAACCCAGACTCAGAAGGATGCACATGGCATCTATTCACTTATAGTAGGATTTTAGCTATATCGTACAGGATATCTGTACTACAACCAACACACCAAAAGGAACATGGACATAAAATTTTTTTCTTTTTCTTTTTCCTTTTCCTTTTTTTCTTTTTCTTTTTCCTCTCTTTTTTGTTGTTATTCTTTGTTTTTGTGTGTTTGTTGGTCTTTTTTTAGTATTCCCCCAGTAGCAAGGAGACAGCTTTCACTGGCAGTACTGCCTCGTAGGCCCCCGGTAAAGGAAGAGGCTCCTGGCCCTCATATGACTCCTGATGTGGTGAAAGAGTGTTATGCAGGGACACTCCACCCCAGAGGAACAAGACAGAAGGGTCAGGGGGTAGAGCATGGGAGGGTGGGACTGGGAAGCAGGAAAAGAGGACAATATGATAAGGATGTAACCTGAAGCAACAAACAAATAAATTTATTAATTAAAAAAAATCAGGTAACAATGCTAAAACACTGTAAATAAAATAAAGGATACAGCCGTTCAACCAGGTTTTATAAACCTCCAAGTGTCGAAAAACCGTAGAGCTAAGGTAAAATACACTAGAATTGTGGTGTTAACCCATGCCTTTAACTTCAGCAGAGACAGGAGGAGCACCATAGAGTTAATGGTCTTATAAATTCTAGAGTTACACGGAACACGGTGGTAGGGTGCACACCCTTAATCCCATCATTCAAGAAGAGTACACCCTCAATCCCAACACACTAGAGACAGAAATAGGCAGATCTCAGAGCTCAAGGTCAGCCTGATACTAAACAAACTCTAAATAGAGAAAAATTTCAATCCAGGAGTGGTGGAACACATCTTTAATCCCTTCAGATGGGAACCACAGGTCTCTGATCCCAATAATTAGAATGCAGAGACACACACATAGGATTTGGAAAGACCTAAGTTTAAAAGCTACTTACAAAAGGCCTACTCAATACAAACAAATTGTCCTTTGAGATCTCAAAATATATACACTAAAGCTGGTTTAGCTCCAAAATAACAAAATAATTTTCTTCTTTAACCCAGATTGAAAGATAACACTTTATATATTGTCAAAAAACCAAATTTGCTTCAGGAGAAATATTACCTAACCCCCCCCCCAAAAAAAAAGAGGGTAATTGTCCCAGAGTTAGGATTAGGGCAGGGCTCTGTTCTTATCTTTCTAGGAGAATCAAAGCATCCATTCAAGGAACCCAGGGACAACTGGACAATGGAAACCTCAGCAGAAAACAGAATCAGACACCAAAGAAGACGAGTGACCCAGTTGATTCAGCCTGACAGACTCCCTCTATAGCTGTCTCCATCAAAAGCCTACAACCACAACAACTCAATATCGCTAAGACCGTTCAGCTCTACACAATGCCCCAGCCAGAACCTCAGTAAAGCCTGGAAGATCAGCTTCTGCCTACGAACTCCTTAGGACATCTAAACAGCTGAGAACAGAAGGACTGAGCATAAAAGGATTGTACTAACATTTTTTACCATTTTTCCATTTTGGTTCGGGCCCCAAACAGGTTTACTATGACCCAAATCAGCAGGAAGTCATTTTAAGAGAGTGGCGTCCCATGCCCAGAGGGTGGGGAGGGTGTTTCTCCGACCCCCCCTTTTGGTTATTTGAAGGATAACTGAAAACTCTGTTATTTAGGGGAAGAGATTACAAGTTGTTAAATGGTCCTGTTTAATGGGTTTCGGAGGTTAGCCCCAGGGACTTCCTACTTTTCCTTTTCTGTATCCTTCTTTCTCTCCTATGTAGGAATGCACGGACGAGAGAAAAATGAGACAAAGACAAAGCACAGGAAGGACCAAGAAAAAGGGACAGATTATTGAATATGCCCTTTTACCTTTGTATATTGATACAAAATTAGTAGTATATTTGGCTAAAGTGGTATTGACCATTGTTTATTGTGAAAAATAAGATCATATTGGACTACATCAGTATTGATCTTTGTATATTGATACAAAATTAAGATTATAATTGGCCACAATGGTATTGACCCTTGTATATGGACGTAATACTAAGATTGAATTGGGGTACATAGGCATTGATCTTTGTATATTGATACAAAATTAAGAGTATATTTAGCCACAATTCAATAGATCTTTGTATATTGATACAAAATTAAAGGTAACGCTTCCTAATGGTATCATACCTAGAGATACTTAAAAATAAAATGTGAAGCTCTGGCCTCTTGATACCAACCGTCTTAAACTGTTTAGGATAGTTAAGAAAAACAAACTCCTAGTCATGCAAGCATGTCACTTTGTTAGCTACTATGACAGTCTATCACAGATATTCTCTAAGCTACTCAGTAATCAAGTTGTTAAGAGACAAGCAACATTTGCTTATCTAAATACAAGAGATGGATAGGGCATCTTCAAAAACCCCAAAAGATCTGCAGAATATGGAATTCAACGACGTGATCTTAAATTAAGATTTTTTTTTATATCGAGGCATATCAGCTCCTGACAGCACCCCCTATTCTACTCCAAGTAGAAGATAAGCATCGAAGAATCTCCAGTGTGAGATGGTTGAATTAGTGGCAAGCCTATCTCTTGGCATGAAAAAATTCCTTGCTTCAACTGCAGACAGACTGCTGTCCAAAAAGGACAAAACTTGGTAGCAGGGAAGTCGACAGCCTAGCTCTGCCAAGACAGGTTAGGTAAGTCCTTCCTAATTCCTTCTCTACAATCAATGTCTGTCAGAGAAACAGAACCAAAGGCTGAAGACTGATTCTGGAATGTGTGGAGAGAAAAGGGGAACTGTCCAGGCAGTCACTATTTGTCATTTCTTAGTATTGAAAGCTGCAGGCCCTGCACTTCCTATATAATCAGATATATTTTTCCTTCTCAGTTCTCTGAGGTGGTTGAAGAATAGACAGCTAGAGTCTCATAGTTAAATTTTGAGTTGTTTAGGAATCAAGAGGGCGTTCTAGATCTAAGAAGATGGTTATAATAGTGATGCAAGTTAGTATGAAAGCTGAGTCAGTTACAGAAATTTAAACTCATGGAGATGGTTGGATGATATAATGTTAAAGTCTGGGGCCAAATATGTATGAACTGGACATTGAGAAGGTATACTGGGCCGTTTAACACTCATAAATGTGACATATTTATTTCTGTTGTTTTGTATAGTATTTACTGTTATTAGAGAAGGAACCATTTGTTGGACTGAAAGGGGAAGCTGTTGGGGGGAAGAGGGTGGAAGGGTGGGACAGGAAGGGGGAATTGGGAAGGGTTTGTGACTGAGATGTAACTTGAAGAAAAAAAATAAAATATTTAATAAAAAAAAGAGGTAAGAGAAAGCAGAAATTAAAAAATGGCCCTCTACCAGTAATGATTGAAGGAACTTGGGACGCATGTATAAGGAACAAGGACATGCAGTCCTTCTTGGTTTTCAAAATGGAAAGATTCTAAATGACTACTGTAGAATTTGGTAATACTCCAAGGAAATTTTTTAGCTGAAAATATTATCAGTTCAAAGTTACAAAAATAATTAGTAGTGGTCAGAATCAAGGAAGAATATAAGAAGTGCAAAAATAGCACAAACGAAATCCATATCTTCAAGGGTTTTTATTTCCCTTAATTTTTGCATTTAACTTTAACTATCAGATTCTGTGTGGAAAAATGCAAAAATTTAATCACTTGTAATGAGGTTACTGTTGTGATACACTCATTATAAACTGAAATTACCAAAAGTCAAAAAATGCATTAATCTTCTTAGCAGACATCAAAGCTTTCCAGACATTGTGGCATAGCTGCAAAGCACCTTGCAGAAATCTCTCTGCTCACCTTTGTGACAATGTGACTGTCTGGGAGATACAATACTAATCAGCAACCTGAGGTAATGTCATACATTGTAGGCAGAGCACAAGAGGGGTTGACGTTTTAAATTTTGAAGTATGATTTCTAATGAATACTTATTGGTATTTTACTATTGGAAATATGAAAATTTATTGTCAAAATGTTATGTCCGAGGAAGCCTATTCTGAGAATCCAACAATAACCATGTAGAGATGAGAAATGCTTAGCAGTTCCATGAGAATTTAAAAGTGTGATGCTTTTAGGGTTGTCTTAGATAGCTAGTATCTTGGCAGAACCTTCTGGTCTCTAACTTTCCCTACTGACTGAACAGATATAATGGAGATATAACCCTGGCAGAAACTTGTCCTTTCAAGCAAATGAATTTCCAGCAAAGGAATTTATCTATGACCCATCTATAGTCAGCATGTTTGGTAATGGAAAATACACGACAAACTCCTCCTTGGAGCATTTATATAGCAAACCTAGATGTGGTACAAAGATAACATACACATTTTAAAAGATAAGCTTTTTATTTGTTAAGATTATAATATAAGTATATCATTTCTCCTTCTCTTTGTGAGATACTCCAAACAGTCCCACATAATCTCCTCTTCTTGCTCTCTTTCAAATTTATGGCCTATTTTTCTTTGATTATTGTTATATGTGGTGGGGTGATGCATGTGTATTTGTGTGTGTATGTGAGAGAGAGATGAAGGTGGAGATGGAGAGAAAAAGAGAGAGGGAGAGTATTTCTCAATATATAAAGTCCATATAAGGATACTTGTATGTGCATGTTTTTAGATCATTTGGCATTGGATAATCAATTCATTTTTTTCTTTTCAGAGGGAGATTATTTCTCCCACTCTCAGCTTTTGTTAGATGTCTGTAGCTCTTTTTAATATATCTATAAAATACATAAATGAGATATTGCAAAAGTGACAGAGTAAGACCAAACGTGCGTCTTTCTACAGACAGAAAAGTCAAGCAAAACCTTAAGAATCAACATTTTCAGATTCTGGTAAGCATCTAAGTGTATAACCAAAGTACCTCATAATTTTTTTAGGCAATTTACATACACTCATCAGAACAGATTTGTGGCAGTGTCAATTGTCCTTGGCCCTCTACTTCTCTGGTGCTGTGCTATCATGAGCTATGTGGCCACTGTTCCCAAGATAAGGCCCTGGAATTAAATTCCAGAAGCATCAAAGCAGATTGTATTATTGAGAAACTGTCTTTGTGTGTTCTAACCTGCCTCACTGACAAAGTGCTCTCCTCTGCTCTGCCTAATTCAAAACTCAGAAAGAGAGAAAATGTGATCAAGCCTTCAGAATGGCCAGCAAATTACCCTTCCATGTTTTAGAAATACTCTATACCGGCTGTTCTCAAACTGTGGGTCAGTGACCCCTATGAGGGTCTAATGAACTTTTTACAGGTGTCACATATCAGATATCCTGCATATCATATATTTATATTATGATTCATAATAGTAACAAAATTATAGTTAAGAAGTAACAACAAAAATAATTATTGTATGGTTGGGGGTTCCCACCACACGAGGAACTCTACTGAAGGGCTGCAGCATTAGGAAGGTGGAGAAGCACTGCGTTATACTAACAGGCTAATGCTTTACATTGATTTTGTCTATTTAATATTTGTTGTAAAATGACTTACCTGTTCCAAATACTACGCTTATCGGACTTACGCATTTCAAATACTTCCTCAAACTCTGCGACTTGTGCCTTTAGTTTCATCAGGTTAACAGACCTCACTTTCCATAAAATATCATGTATTCTTCACTTTGATAGCTAATGTTTTCAGACATGCATCTGCAATACATTTGAGATCTCTATTGGTTGATCCTTTTATTTTTAGAGCCAAACTCCCATACCAACTGAAGTTGTTATTATGTGGCATAAAATAAGGATCAAGCAGCACTTTGTACCTTATGGACATCCAGCTCCATTCATGGATTGAAAGCATTATATGTTGTAACTTAAGGATCATTAAGGACCCACTATTACTTTTCTGGATTTAAAACATAATGTTCCAATGCTCTCTCTTACCAAAATTGAGTCAAAACTACCTCTAGGAAATTTCTTAAAGTTTTATCTTACATTTAATGCTGGTAAGCAGCTGTCCCTATCCATAAGTCTCAGGGTAATGCACACATATGTGACCATCTTAGTTCCCACATACAATAACCTTTCATATACACACTTTATCAGTGAGAGATAAATTCACATCAATTCCTGTGTACTGTTTACATATTTACATATTTTCCTTTCAGGTTTTATTACACTAGATTTGAATCTTATTAATGTTGTGCTAGTAGATGCTTTAAAACTTATAATTCAATGGTGAATTTTAGCAATGTCATTTGTAAAATCTTTCTTCACATATTTATTTTGTCTGAATGTCCATTTTTCACATATTAATTAATCTAAACAATTTTATTTTTGTTCATACATGAGATGAAATATGTATCTACTTATTAAGCTCAACTTAATATTTATTTCAATTCTTTATAATTTTTTAAAATGTGATATTTTATGTTCATGGCTTCTTTTGACCATGATATTTAATCTATTGTTTAAGAATTAATAAGCTTGGAAATTTTTGCTTTCATAAATATATAATAGAGATGTATAATGTTTTAGACTCTGTTGGAAAACTTTAGCAATTCCCAGTGTTTCGTTTTATTTATTTATTTGTTTATTTATTTATATTTATTCATATTTTTGCTAGATGTGCCCTTTGGGGAGGTTAGTCACCTTTGTTTCATGTTCCTTGTGCACATGTCTGAACCTTTCTAGTCTTTGCAGACTACCATCATCTGGCAAAGATCTTTGCCCATCACCCAATCCAGACTCTGTGCTGGGAATCGAGCATGGTGCAAAAATTGACTTACTGCTGGGGTCTTCAGCAGTTGGCCTTTTTCCTGAATAAATGAGTAGGTGAGTCTGAAATCTGTTTCTTCAGGAATGGGTCTTAAGTTCAGAACCACTCTCACCTGTTGATTGAAACTTCAGAAACGGGCCTGGATATGCATGTTGATGATGGTCTTGGATCCAACAGCTACAGGGCTGGTGATTTAAGAACATAAATCACCCCTAGGAAGGCTACTAGGAGGAGGAGGATCGGTTTTCTCAGGAATGGAGCCCTTGAGATACTACAGTAGATAGTTTACAGCCAGCACTGTTTGGACTCATAAGCTTCAAATGGGTACATGAATTTGGCAGAGAAAAGTAATTGGGATAGGAAGAATTAGAGGAGTGGTAAAAGGTGGTGGCTTTATAAAACACATCATAGGCAATTATGAAATTGTTAAGATTGAAAGATAACACTTTATATATTGTCAAAAAACCAAATTTGCTTCAGGAGAAATATTACCTAACCCCCCCCCCAAAAAAAAAGAGGGTAATTGTCCCAGAGTTAGGATTAGGGCAGGGCTCTGTTCTTATCTTTCTAGGAGAATCAAAGCATCCATTCAAGGAACCCAGGGACAACTGGACAACGGAAACCTCAGCAGAAAACAGAATCAGACACCAAAGAAGACGAGTGACCCAGTTGATTCAGCCTTGCAGACTTCCTCAATAGCAGTTTCCATCAAAAGCCTACAACCACAACTCAATATCGCTAAGACCATTCAGCTCTACACAATGCCCCAGCCAGAACCTCAGTAAAGCCTGGAAGATCAGCTTCTGCCTACAAACTCCTTAGGACATCTAAACAGCTGAGAACAGAAGGACTGAACATAAAAGGATTGTACTAACATTTTTTACCATTTTTCCATTTTGGTTCGGGCCCCAAACAGGTTTACTACGACCCAAATCAGCAGGAAGTCATTTTAAGAGAGCGGCGTCCCATGCCCAGAGGGTGGGGAGGGTGTTTCTCCGCCCCCCTCCCTTTTGGTTATTTGAAGGATAACTGAAAACTCTGTTATTTAGGGGAAGAGATTACAAGCTGTTAAAAGGTCCTGTTTAATGGGTTTGGGAGGTTAGACCCAGGGTATTCCTTCTTTCCCTTTTCTGTATCCTTCTTTCTCTCCTATGTAGGAGTGCACGGACTTGAGAAAAATGAGACATAGACATAGCACAGGAAGGACCAAGAAGAAGGGACAAATTATTGAATATGCCCTTTTACCTTTGTATATTGATACGAAATTAGTAGTATATTTGGCTAAAGTGGTATTGACCATTGTTTATTGTGCAAAAATAAGATTGTATTGGACTACATCAGTATTGATCTTTGTATATTGATACAAAATTAAGATTATAGTTGGCCACAATGGTATTGACCCTTGTATATGGACGTAATATTAAGATTGTATTGGGCTACATAAGCATTGATCTTTGTATATTGATACAAAATTAAGAGTATATTTAGCCACATTTGAATAGATCTTTGTATATTGATACAAAATTAAAGGTAACGCTTCCTAATGGTATCATACCTAGAGATACTTAAAAATGAAATGTGAAGCTCTGGCCTCTTGATACCAACCGTCTTAAACTGTTTAGGATAGTTAAGAAAAACAAACTCCTAGTCATGCAAGCATGTCACTTTGTTAGCTACTATGACAGTCTATCACAGATATTCTCTAAGCTACTCAGTAATCAAGTTGTTAAGAGACAAGCAACATTTGCTTATCTAAATACAAGAGATGGATAGGGCATCTTCAAAAACCCCAAGAGATCTGCAGAATATGGCATTCAAAGATGTTGTCTTAAATTAAGATTTTTTTTTGATATCGAGACATATCAGCTCCTGACAGCACCCCCTATTCTACTCCAAGTAGAAGATAAGCATCAAAGAATCTCCAGTTTGAGATGGTTGAATTAGTTGCAAGCGTATCTCTTGGCATGAAAAAACTCCTTGCTTCAACTGCAGACAGACTGCTGTCCAAAAAGGACAAAACTTGGTAGCAGGGAAGTCGACAGCATAGCTCTGCCAAGACAGGGTAGGTAAGTCCTTCATAATCCCTGCTCTACAATAAATGTCTGTCAGAGAAACAGGACCAAAAGGCTGAAGACTGATGCTGGAATGTATGGAGAGAAAATGGAAACTGTCCAGGCAGTCACTGGTATGCCATTTCTTAGTTTTGGAAGCTGCAGGCCCTGCACTTCCTATATAATCAGATATATTTATCCCTCTCAGGTCTCTGAGGTGGTTGAAGAATAGACAGCTAGAGTCTCATAGTTAAATTTTGAGTTGTTTAGGAATCAAGAGGGCGTTCTAGATCTAAGAAGATGGTTATAATAGTGATGCAAGTTAGTATGAAAGCTGAGTCAGTTATAGAACTTTAAACTCATGGAGATGGTTAGATGGTAGAATGTTAAAGCCAGGTGCCAAATATGTATGAACTGAACATTGGGAAGGTATACTGGGCCATTTAACTTTCATAAATGTGGCATATTTATTTCTGTTGTTTTGTATAGTATTTACTGTTATAAGAGAAGGAACCATCTGTTGGACTGAAAGGGGAAACTTCTTGGGGGAAGAGGGTGGAAGGGTGGGACAGGAAGGAGGAATAGGGAAGGGTTTGTGACTGAGATGTAACTAAAAAAAAAATAAAGTATTTAATTAAAAAAAAGAAAAGAAGTTCTAAAAATAAATATTTTATTACCTAGAAAATGTCATGATTATGTAGTGTATTCAAGTGTTTTGAATGTGTTTATATGTAAAAGGGTGACCAAAAACAGAAACTGTGAAAGAACTTAAACTTAATTCCAAGTTAAATAAAATTCTTTTGTGCCCTGGTCAACTTGAATTGTCAACCTGGTACATCCAGAGTCATGTGATAAAAGAGCCTCGATTGAAGAATTCCCCTGAGCAGATGAGCATGGACGTGTGTCTGTGAGACATTTTCTCCATTGTTAATTGATATAGAAAAGCCTAGCCCACTGTGGTCTACACCTTTATTTAGGGAGGTGGTCCTGGGTGTATAACAAAGCTAGCTAGGCAAGGGCCTAGGAGGGAGCTGGCAAGCAGCCTTCCTCCTTGGTTTCTGCTTTATGTTTCTGCTTGAGGTCTTGCCCTGGCTTCCCTCAGTGACAGACTCTGACCTGGAAGTATAAGCCAAATAAATCTTTTTCTCCCACAAATAAATGAATGAATGAATAAATAAATAAATACAATTCTTAAAATAAAAGGAGTGCATATGCATATTGTTTTGTTTTAAATGGTGATTCAGTGAAGATGCATTATCAAATTTTACCTTTTTTTTAACCCTTTAGACATCTATAGTTTGCAAAAGGAGCCGGTAACAAACACATATTGGAGTCAAGTTTGGAAACAAGGAGGGCCCCTGAATGAGTCACACAAATTTTACTAACATTACTGTTTTTAAGTGTTGGGAGACAAAGATGAACATATTAGGCAAATGTTCTACCTGAGCTATACCCCTACCCACAATGACATACATTTTGCTTAAAATACAGATGTCATAGAAAGAAGTAATCTTTTATAATTCAAGAAGTCATTTTAAGGTTGATTACAGACTATTGGGTAACTTCAGCAGAACTGGGTACAAGGAGGCAGATATTTGTTTAAACATATTTGCTTGAGGCATTGCAAGGAAATAGCATTCATGATTTTATCAATATGCCTATGTAGTTGAAGGCAAAGAATTTTATGAAACCATTTCAAACAGAATATTTAACAACATGGCTGAATACATAGGGAACAGACAAGACAACAGAAATGAGCAATGGAATTTCAAATTTGAAATTTAGCAAAATAAATTGTTTAGGTATTGAATAGAGGAAAGCCACATGCTGATGGTGATTTTTTTTTTCCTGGGATTAATTCATATAAGTAACCATCATTGTTGTCATAAGAACAAACTAAAGTGAGTAGGTTCTGTGGATCCTGCATGTAAACTTTTGATGCAAAGCATCACAAAGCTTTTGGTTGGATATATGTAACTCCATTTAGTTGGCAAAATGTTCTTTCATACTTGACCTTAACTATAATAAAATTATAATAATCATTTAAACATATCATAAACAATTTCTTCAATTCGTCTAATGGATTGGAATTGATCTTCACACATATGAAGATATTTTTCTCTTACCAAATATTGAAAATAAAAATGTCAATAGTTAATCTGAGTTTGATAACTAGTTTCTGTGATGCTAATATACCTGTTTTAGTTTAGTCATAATCCAAAATTCACATAATTTAATAGAAAACCGAGACTTTAAAATTTATCACTAAAAAAGAGGAAGAAACGCTGAAATAATGGTTAACAAATTAGGCACACATGATAAAACCAGAAGAAAATATTCATTATTATTAGTCACTCTTAGAGCTAGTTTTGAGAGCATATTGGTCTCTAAAAATCCCTGATGCAGGCCAGAGAGTTGACTTAGCTGTTAGCACTTGTTGTTCTAATGGAGGACATAAATTCAGTTCCCAGCACTGACATGGTGACTTACAACCATCAATAACTCCCACACCAGAAGCTTTGAAACCTTCTTCTGACCTCCAAGGATGTCAGGCACACATGTATACAGTGCACATCCATACAGGTAGGGAAAATATTCATCATGTAAAAAAAACAAATATAAAAATCTCCTACCTACAATCAATTGCATTTTAACAATGCCCAGACTGTTTGATGTTATCCATTATTAGGAAATTCCAAAATGTACTCCATTGGTCACCAATTATTAAATATTTTTTGTCACATCTGAAAATCTGAATGCCTCTCTGAAGAAGCTCCCGGATTCTAGACCAACTTTTCTACATGTCCTTCAGAAGATGGCATCAATTAAAGTTCCAGCTGGTCATATCCGATACACTTATCTGACTGATGGTTTGATGATACTCCCAATGCCTAGACATTAAATCTCGATTTCCAGTTCAGTGGGACAATTATTTGTAAAGTTTGTGGGAGTCTTTTTGTTTGCTTTTCAAAAATGTGTATCATTAAACATTTAGGAAATTAAGGTGCTGTGCATAGTTGAAGATTTCCAATCTAAGGATGAGATTTGAACTAATAGATTAACATTCTAAAAGTACAAAACTGCTTAGTCAAAGAATTTGGAATATGAAATCATTATGCATGGAATCAAAACTCACAAGCTATGTCAAAATCTACAGATTTATCAAACCACTCTCATACAAGTTCATTTTGTAGTTTTGTTCATACAGTCATCAGTTGTAAGGTTGTATTATAATGTAAAGATACCAATCACACTGCTTGATGCAGGGTAGTGGCTTTGTACAGAAACGTGGTTTTCATTTCCATGGAGTGCAAAAGCAGAGCACCGACTTATTGAAAAGGCAGAACAGGAAAGCAGGACTGCCCTCAGCAACATGCTAAGTGAGAGGCTGTAGTTTGTTAGTTCAGTGATGTGAGAAATAGGAAATCTGACAGATCTGATCTCAGAGGTCATTTTTACATATGAAAAACCGCATGCAAAAGGCATATCCAAGATTGAAAGCACATGCTGGCTGCTGCCGAAAGATTTGTTTTCATGCCTGCTTTAAAAATATTATTGTATTTTAAATACAAATATTATGAGGCAAAAAAATACTATGTAGAGAGACAGGGTGGGGCATCAGTGTAAAAGAACAAATAGAAGGAAGGTGTTTCCTTGTAATAGTTAACAATGTAAGACATGAGCTTCTTTTTCCATACAATCTTCTTGATTCTCAAACCACTGACAAGTATCTCATGTTACATCCTTATGCTCATGGGTGGAAACATTAGGTTGACTCCTTAAGACTGAAAATACGTCCTATCTTCAATTACTCAAAAAACTGAGAAACAAATCTGTCAATAGGAGTACTTCGTGTCCATTGTAGCCACAATTAGAAGTAGTAGTCATTAGCAGTCATTGATGATATGTGAATTTTAGGAATCAATATTCCATCTCTGTTTAGCATACTTTTAAAAGTACCTGAAGAAAATACCACGCAGAAATGAACAGAAAGGATGCTGCTGCCTACGTGAAGAAGTTGGTGACGAATAGTGATGTGAATTTCCACAGGATGCTGAGCAACCATTGCCTCTGACACTCAGCAAACACGGCTGCAGCCATGATGCACACATCATCCTATTGCAACAGCAACAGAAAAGCCCAAGACAGTATGTCAGCCCCTTGTGCTATCTCCATTTAGTTTGACAAATCAGTTTTATTCAGTTTTGATACTTTATCTACAGAAACAAACTAACAAGCAACAATGTCACTTGCAGAATAAAAGGAAAAATTGCTTTTGGATTCAATTTTCTAAAAATTGTTAACCAGTATAAATGTCCAACAGAATAGATAGGCCTCAAAGCTTCTCTAACTATAAAAATTTTTGCATGTTATTGGGACAATAGATCATAGCTAAACTAAGTTTGGGTTCCTGAGTCACTGACCTCGAGAGATACTGGGTTACTCTTATTAGTCAGTGGCTATGCTTTTTAATGTGAAGAAAATCCTTTTGTGACTATACCAAGCATAGCTAAGCTCAGGTCAGGTCACAGAAGGCAGCACCATTATAAATGGCATTGCTGCTTCACATGTGCTTATCTTATTTAATTTTTAAAGTTTAAATTAACAAACAAGAAAAATTTCCAATATTGATTTAAAAAAAGATCACAGAGAAAATACTATTTTCAGTCTATAATCCATTGCCCGCTGGTCTTGGGGTGGTCCTTGTTACTAGATTACTCATTGTTTTCGAGCAGTTTCAGTGGACATAAATGAGAAGAACTTGTTTTAAAATAAGCTTCCTATTAGAAAATGCTTAGATACAGATATATTGTGAAGATAACTTCTCCTTTGGTAGTTTCAATTATGGATGCTATATAGGTGTAAAGAGCTCACACAGCTAATAAATCAATATGAATACATTGTTATTTCATTTTATTATATTTAGTTAATATTATTAACTAAAGTTCAGACTTTTTTCAAAGTTCTTCTTTTGCTCTTTTGCTTTTTTTGTTCCCCAGTTCTATCCAAGATAGAGAGCTGCACCTCTTTAGGTTTCTCCTATCTGTTAGAGTTTCTTAAACTTTGTGTTTAGATGACCTTGATAGCTATTTCACAGACTATCCCTCAGAAGAGACTTTATATGGCATTTTTCTCATGATAAGAGGGGAGGGATGCTTATCATTGAGGAGAAAACAACAAAAATTAATTAAATTTTCACATGATATCAAGGGATCAAACTATCAATGTGATTTATGAGTATTGATGCTGACCTTGGCAAGTGGGCTGAAATTGATTTGTCGAATTTCTTCAATATAAAGTCAATAGCCCCCATAAAACATAAGGAGAAAATGGATTGACAACTTCATCAAATTAAAACGTTTCACTGTGAAATACTGATAAATACTAAAAGACAACAAAATAAAAACTAAGGGGTGTGTTTGGGGGAGGATTTACAAACCATGACCCAACAAAAGAATAGTTAAATAACCCACAAATCTGAAAAGAAAAATAATAAATAAAAACATTAGAGATAAGCAAAAGCCATTAAGAGACAGTTTAGTAAGAGGAATATCCAGTAGGTACATAAAATATTCCTGAACATCTCAGCCATAGAGCAATGCAAATTTCAACTACAATGGCAATTGTCATTCACCAGTAAACAGATAAAAATCAGTGATGCTACCAAATTGCTGAAAAAATAGGAGCTAGGACCACAGGTGGACTTTTTTATGGGAATGTAATATATTACAGTCAATATATAAAATTATTCTTTTCAGGTTCTTTAAAGTACTAAGCAAGCAGCTACCACAAACACCATCAATGCTCACATGAGTGGTTATTATAGAGGATTTAAAACTCATTATAGATGATAAGCAACTTGGCCTTCATACAGATCCCTTAGCAAGTGCTAGTGGAGGAGCAGTATCTGTCATAGACTCTGTTGCCTGTTAGTGGGACACCTTACCCTAGCTGGTCTGCCATGTCAGGCCCCAGAGGAAGAGGAAATTCTTAACCCTCATGTGACTGATGAACTGAGGGGAGCTGATATGCAGAAGCCTTCCTCACCTGAGGAGAAGGAGAGGAGAGAGAGGCAAGGAAGAGGAGAGAGGTTGGGACCTGGAGGGGAGAAGGGAGGAGGCTGTGATGGAGACGTAACTTGAATAAATAAATAGATGTTGGGGGGGGGAGCTCATTCTCATTTTAAAATGGTGCTTAGGTATTTAATAGATACTTGATTTAATGTATTTAATTTAAACCAAGACACACAAGTGTGCTTAATCATGGGGCCTGTGTAGATAGGCAGTGATATTATTAATAATTATATGGTTCCTCCCTTGTCTACTGTAGACATGCCTGCACAGGAAGAGAACATGAGTTGTGCCTTAGATGTCTATACTTAGGGATGGATGGGACTCTCTACAGCCTCTCTCTACAAATTCAATACCATGTCTATCAGAGACTGAGCACAGGTGAGTCCAAATGGGAGGCAGACAAAATTCCATTAGGATGATAGGCCATATAAATGCAATGGGACTACTCCTGGGCCAGGTTTCTCTCAGGATCTTCCTAGGCTGTGTGCCCTGAGAATGATATAGCAGCTGGAGCCATGGCGTTGTTCAAGATGGCCTCAGCATGAACCTGGGGACAAGAAACCATAGAGTTCTTTGTTCACCAGGTACCTCTGTGTCCAATGCTGTGCAGAGGATAAGGTGATGGGAACCTCATGTGTTGACAACTTTCAATGTTATGAATCCATGTGAGATCAACCTCACCCCTGGTCTCAGGAATCAGTCCCTCTGAGACCTTAGTATTTGAGATTCATTTACTTTGTTCCCCGCTGTTACAGCATCACTCTACATTGCAGCACTCTTGTAGGTTTGTGTCTGACATGCCAATGAACCAGGTTTGACTCTGAATCAGTGCAGTAGGTGTCTGTGGGTTCAGAGATAGGTGTGTGTAGGGAGTATACATGCAGAAGAGTTGAAGTTGGTATGCATAGGATATGCCATACATTCATGTTTACTGTAGCACTATTCCCAATAGCTAAGATATGGAATCAGACTTGATAGTCATCAAAAGATATACAGAAAAAGAAAATACATTTATATGTGTGTAAATATAAACAGATAAAACAGAGTATTATTTAATCAGAGTGGAGAATGAAATCCTGCCATTTTCTACAAAATAAATAGAACTAGAGGAATCATGCTATGCAAAATAAATCAAAGAAAAATAAGTATTACATGCTCTCTTTCATATGTAGAAACAAGCCAAAAATGACTGAAATGAAAAGAAAGTTAACTCAATAGAGAATGATAATTATGTAGGAATGGAAAAGGCAGTTGGAAGAGGTGAGAGCAAAAATGAAAGAAGGCTGGATGGATATGACCAATCTCACTTTATGCATGTATGGAAATACCACAGTGAGCCCACTGATATAGATGTTATAGGTCAATAAGATGGATGTTAAAATACTTTAAATCTATACAATGTTCTATCAATTTTACTTCAATAAGCTAAGTAAAGAGCTCAGTTTGAGTTTTCCTTGGCAACAGATTCTACAGAAGGGCTTTACTTGCCACCTAGATATCACATTTCCAGATGTCAAGAAGGTGGGACTTTCTTACACATTTTCCTGCTGGTATGTCCTACTGTATCTTGATTTTCTTAGCAGTAGACTGTGAGATATTGAAGAAGACCCTCCCCATATTTATACCTGAGCCTAATATGAGGATAAAACTGAAAGACTGAGATGTTTCTTGGAAATTATTCTATGGTACTGAGCATTGGAAAAGTTTCTTTGCAGAGTGATTTGACTGCTAATCTGTTAGTGATGACATTTTCCTTAGCTTTAGGACATGATAGCTAAAAATGGGTGGAAGGGGCCTTTTTCCTCAGCAAATTTCTGTGCAGAGAGGGCAGAGCCAGTAATTAATTTTCAAGGAATCACAATCATATTACTTCCAGAAATTGACTGCAGAAAGGATTAATTAAATTACTAGCCAGTATTTAGGTTATTGTTAATTGATTGACAGTACTAATCCTTAACCCACCATTATAAATGAGTACACAGAGACCCCTGATGGGTTTTCACAAACCTTGGCCTGGATAGTGCAAACTTAGCCCATATAAGCTAGCTCATATTTCTATTTCCCAAATATGACCCCATATATGCATACGCCTCCTTGGACTGCTATGCTCCATGTTATAGCCACGTGGAATGAGGTTCTTTTTTCTAACCCATGGTGTGTGTCCTCCTTCCTGCTCGTTGTTTCACTGCTTGTCTTGGAGGCTCCTTTTCCCATGAACCTCTCTGCTTCAAAAGTCCTCACACCTTAGTCCTGCCTACCTCTATCTATGCCCAGTCTCAGGCCTCAGCATTTATTCAACCAATCAGAGATGATGATTAGAAAACAAAGTAACAGACAGCAAGCAGGACCAATTAATCAACATTTTGAATGCATAACACCACCTCATCAATTGACTATATTCAAGTTTGTGTTTGAGTTTGTTTGCAAATGCCAATCTTATATTCTTGGACAATTTGAGCAGAACAGTGCATTTTGAATTCTTCAAATTACAAAATGAAGTGTTTTTCTCTTTAACTAAGCACAGTTGGAATTTAATATCATTCTGTTTCAAGTTAACCACTAGCCTGTAAGTCTGTTCACTAAACTACCTTCTAAATTCCAACGGATTTAGACAATGTCCAGAGTACAGAATACAGAGTGAGTGTAACCTTCTACAAGTTGAAGGAAATAATTGTGATTTATTGAATAGCTACTTTATATTTCAGTGAATTCATTCTTATGTAAGAATCATTATATTTTCTATTAATTTATATTCTAGTCTATCTGAATGCATATATAATAGTGACTCTTCAAACACAGATTTTCACATTATCATACGTTCAGCATCATCTGTTACTATATGGTCTTACATGGATCTTCTGTGATACATTTTTTACACAACACTCTTGATGTTATCAATTGGTTCCCTCTTGATAAATATTATTAAAATGTTTTATCTAGGAATTGCCTAAATTGATTTTTAATTCAAAATATGAGCAGAGTTGGGAAAGATTAAAAAGCTATTTTTATTAAAATTTTGAGTTATAAAACTCTCTGTGTGTATGTGTAGTAATTGGCTAACAATTTGTGTATTTATTGAAATCAATATTCATAGGATATTATGGCCTTGATTTTAAAGTCAGACCTCTCTAGGTTCAAATGTCAGCTCTATCACTACGTGTACGTGTATATGCATATTCATTACTAAGATGCATATACATATATCGACATATATGTACATATGAAATCACTGCTCAAGTGTACACACTAAAATAGTAAAACTGGTTCTACTAATAGAACATGTTATAAGTATCTGAAATGAATAATATATAAATAAATAAATTTACCAACTAAATGCAAATCTACATTTTCTAAATAAAGCGTCATGGCCTTAAGCAGTGTGCAAAGCATCACGGTACACATGTCTGATTAATGCCAGTAATATAATCTGCCGCAGCTTGAAACCAGCCATTGCCTCAGGACTCCTGTCCATGCATCTCCTGCTGCAATATCTCACTTTTAAATTCTCAAGAGTGAATTCATATGAGTCTCTTCCGATGATTTTTTCCTACGTCAAATATGACCGATGCTTCCTTAAAAATACCTATCAAAATCCACTGACCTACAAATATCTGGGTGAATATGATAATCTTCATGGCTGAAAATAAAATATATACACAGAATTTCAAATAACTTCCAGTATTCCTTTTTTCTACAAAATCTTATTTTGCCTGCCCAATTGTTCTTGATCTTGCCTATGTTTCTTAACATCTCAAAGGCTGTATTTAACTTATCACCCTTTGTTCTTCTCTTTAACACCAAACTAAAGTCCAATTTCTAGTTCCCAAGACACCATTTGTTATTTGACAATATAGGAACATAAATACAAATATAACAATTTCAAGTCCATAGTAACTTATTAATGAATGAATTCATTCATTTACTGATTCAGTCCATTGATATCAGGCATTATAGCATTGATGTAAATGCCCAATCAGCTTGGTTCTGACACCAGCTCTATCACTGACTGGGCCTATAGGTCTTAATCTCTCTAATGTGTGTCTCATACTAGCAATATCCCATTTCACTTCACCCAATATGAGGTTTTCACATTATAACTTCTGGAATTCAAGAGGCAGCTAGCGGTGATGCTTGTGGAATCTTGATGCCCACAGTCAGAGGTGCCCACATTTTGATGTATCTGATATTGCTCAAACATGTGGAAACAATCATGCATGGAGTGAACCTATTCACTCAAGGACTACTTATCTTGAGTCATTTGTATTATATCACAGCATCAGCAAAATGACTTAACTTAAATTTGATTTCCTAATTCTTATTTTGAGCATCCTCAAAATAATAATGCAATAATTCCACACTGAAATGAGACTTGCCTGTGCATGTGGAGTAGTGTAACTAACACACTCCAGGCAATGTGACCATAGTAAATACAAATGGGAAAAAAAATCTTAGAGAACCCAATGTGATTGCCAAGGATTAGATGGGTTTTTGTGGCTGAATTAAACATTGTAAAGAACCATCACTGTCATTAGTATCAATTTGTTCAACTGCCTGCTGACTTTACCTAAGTGCCCAAATTCCAGGAAAGTATGACATCAATTCATGAACACATTGTATTAGTGTAGCAAAATACAATAACCCCTTACAGTTTAGATATATCTTTGAGATTTGTACATAAAAATGTAATAAATTATTTGCATATAGTTTAGGCCAAAATTAGAGGCAGAGAAATAATCATTGTTTCCATTCTGCTTATAACAGCATTACAACTGCTTAAAAAGATTAACCAATGCTTTGTACCTGAGAAGTAGTCAGAAAGATGCTAACATAGTAAAAGTCCTAAGACTGAATTATGAATGGCAGTGAATACTTGTGAATGCTAGTACGAAAACACATTCAGAAGTTTTTGTTTGTTTGTTTTTACATTATCAGTTGAGAAGGGTCTGATCTAAAAACAATTATGGTTAAAAACATGATAATAAGAATGCTGTATGCTATGGTTATATAATTATTTCCTTTTCACCCCTAATAGCTGGTAATAATTGATAAACCATTATATAATTAACAGATCTTAACATCACTGAAATATGATGTTACCTATCCCAAAAGTCATTCTGAAGAACAACATATATGAAATCTAAGCCAATGGAAACACCCACTGAATATTAGCTTGATATGAGCTAGTACATGAGAAAATGGGAATTGTCTTGTCTGTCTGATAGCATGGAGACTAATCATAAAAACAGTCATATGAGGAAGGTCATTTTTCTTGACCTATCTGACATTTGCATGTATCTGACATTTTAGAGGGTGCTATATTTTCAAAAGTGAAGCAGCAATGGGCAGAAGGTGGAAGTGAGATAGAGCACAGCTCCAACAACCAATGAAGGAAATCCCCCAGGGAAGTTTCAGCTGTGGATGCCCCTGCAGAATTACTCCCAATTGAAGCCAATGGGCCAGGCCTTTGTACTCCTACATCAAACAGTTACTGGATGTGTGTTTCTCTTGGGAAGAGGCAAGGCAGTTTCCTGCAGCTTAAAGCAATTCTCAGACAGGGACACAGTTGCAAGCTGCCAACAATAAACATTCCTGAAGCTGGAAAAATGAATAGCTTGGCCTTGAAATGTATCAGAAACATAACACACCAAAGCATCTATTGTGTACATAAGCAGAGAGGAATATAACAAGATGCAATGTGCTTTATATTGGAAAATTGTTATCTGCTTTTTCAGCTAATGGAGAAGCTGGCTCTGGAAGTTGGGCTACTGCCCCCATTTCAGACATAAGTGTTTGCTTCAAAGTGTCCTCAAAAACTCCCTGTCTTGGGGAAGGTTTTCCTCCTAAATCTTCAGCAAGGAAAAGGAAAGCAGTAAGCAGCTAAGGGTTTAAAACAGCATGTCCAAGAGAACAGCTGGAAGGTAAATCATTTCCAAGAGGATTTGCTATTAGCTCATCCTGTAGTATAAAAGATGCTTTTGGGTGTGGGGGTTGGGGATGGAGGCCAGAAGATTATAGTTGGAGAGTGCTTTGCTCTGCTTAGACTCTTCCTGGTCATTTAAGGGATGGATGTCCCCCCCTTGATGCTGTTTTCTGTCTTACATTGCTATGTGCTTCTTTCCTTGGGAGCCTCACTGAAGGGAACACTGGTCCATCTGGCATTTTAGATCTGGGATCCTTGTCTTCCTCAATAGGCTTTCCAAATCTATTTCCACTGGCTGCTGTGGATGCCCACTTTGATGATGTTTTGTTGTATATCTTATGCCTCACTCTATCTGATACTCACTTGTAGAGATAATTAATTAAATTATTAACCAGTATTTATATTATATTTAATTGGTTTGGCAGTTGTTAATCCTTAACCTGCCATTATAAATTAGCACACACACAGACACCACATGGATTTTACCAAGATTTGGACTGGATTGAGCAATCTTAGCCCATTTAAGCTACCTCTTGATTCTATTACCCAAATATGACTCCATATATACATACATCTCCTGGACTGCTACTTCCCACACTATGCTGATGTTCCAGGCCATGTGGAATGACGTTCTTTTTTCTAAACCACAGCTTTTGTCCTCCTTCCTGCTCCAGCTGCTTGTCTTGAAGGTTTCTTCTATTTCATCTCATGGAGGCTTCTCTGTTTCAGAAGCCTTCACCTTAGTCCCACCTACCTCTGTCTTTGCACAATCTAAAGCCTCAGTATTTATTCAACCAATCAGAGACAAGGTTTAGAAAACAAAGTAACAGATAGCAAGTAGAACCAATTAATTAACATTTAGAATGCATAACATCACCCCATCAATTCCCTCTTTTTGTCTAAAAAAAAAGCTAATTTTTTTTAACTCATATGGTAAAAACAGCAAGAACAAATATTAAACAATCAAGAAAACCATATATAGAAGTTAAACACATAATATTTAGCCTATTTTTTATCAGGTAATCTTGAAGAAAAAAATCATCTATCTGTTTTGGTGTGTCTAAAGTTCTAAACCTAAATAACTTCTATCATATCCTATATTTTTAAACCTAAATATTTTATTTAGATTTGAAAATATCTTCTTAAATCCTAAACAGTCTTCAACCCCATCAAAGACATAAGAAAAGATAAAGTTATTATTTGAGTGAATAGGAAGTTCAGGAAAGCAGCTTCAAAAAGAAAAATGACAGATTGCTGCTTAGACAGTCCTAAATATTTTTCAATATCATTGGAGCATCATCTTCAGCCTTCTGGCCAAGCATATCTTACAGACTACATTGTGCAGCAGGAAATATAAGGATTTGGTCACTCTGTCTCTGCAGAATCAGGCCATTGACTTAACCTTCATTTAAGCTCTGGTCCATCTTTGGACTGTATATAGTCTGTTGAGAGAGCAGGGGCATTCTTGACCAGGAGGAATTATCTCCTGATGGAGATTTCTTTATGATGCTCATTGTCTCCTTCCAACTCAAATAGGAGCTGTTAGGAGCTGACTGTCTTTAGGCAAACAATTCTTAAAATAATAAGAGACCCAAGATGGCTCCATGGATAGAGCATTGTATCTGAGTAGTAGGTGAATGAGATTAGTCACTGTGGAGTGAATGTGAAGTCCTGCAGCCAACTGTGACACATAGTGTCTGAAATTCCATGGTGAATACTGAGACTGGTCACCATGAGAAGCAGCTCATGCAGTTCCCAGGAACACCACCCTGAGATCAGCCAGCAGCTCAATCACCCATCTGGAAAGGAGCACCAGCCAGAGCAGATCTAGCCCAGAGCAGATCCAGCCACAGATCAGCAGCTCCACCTGTCTGCCTGATATCCAGCCTGCACACAAACCTGTCCACCCAACAGGGAAAAACAGCCAGACCACAAGAGCAAAGGTAAGTAAGATTTTCTTTCCAGAGTTCCCAACATGACAGCACACTATGGACAATAGCTGCCTAACAGAGACAGAACCCAGCAAAGCAATTAGGAGCTGAGACTGACTGCAAACAGAGCCAGCAACTGTGTGTTCTCCACAAACAATGGGGTGGGTCACTCATCTAGCACCTGAGCATTTGAGGCAGTCAGCAACAGGCACACTGAGGCCGGCACCTGTCTTGGGTGGAGCTCCCTGCCTGTGCAGTGAGCCTAGCTGCTGAACCAGAATGACTGTGTCAGGGAAAGGAGAACACAGGCCCAACCACAACTCTACTGCCTTTCTGAGGGGACCGGCCTTTTCTCGGGTCCTCACAGGCTAGCTCAATCCCCTGTATATTGGTCCAATTGGGTCACAACCAGTTGAGGAGAGTGGCAGTCACTCTCAGAGAGCCAGTCTATTACAGGAACATACCCACCATCTGGAGGTGGACACCAGGATCTCAGGATCACCCAACGCCCAGAACAAGGAGTTTTCCTGAGCACCAAGGTCAACTGACATCAGAAACAGACAGACAACACCATTGTCAATCAGATGACAAAAGGCCATCTCAAGAACATGGTTAAAACAAAAACAAAACAAAAAACTCAAAGCAATATGATGTCTCCAGAACCTAGCTGTAATGCTACAAAGAACTCTGGACATCCTAACACTATTGAAACAAAGGAAAATGACCTTAATCCTACACTTATAATAATGATAGAAAGCTTATGGGAAGAAATTAAATATCTCAGAGAGCAACAACAAAATACTGCAAAAGAGGTGATAGAAATGAATAAAGCTCTTAAAGGAATGGAAGCCCAAGACCTGAAAATTGAAGTTCAAGCAATAAAGAAAACACAAGGTGAGACATCCATAGAACTGGAAAACTTTAAGAAAAGAAAGGGAACTGCAGACACTAGCATTAACAACAGAATACAAGAGATGGAAGAAAGAATCTCAGGCACAGAAGATAAAATTGAAGAAATTGATATATCCATCAAAGAAAATATAAAATCTAAAAAAGTCATGACACAAAACCTTCAGGAAATCAAGGACACTATGAAAATATGAAATCTCAGAATAATAGGAATAGAAGAAAGAGAATATTCCTAACTCCAAGGACCAGAAAATATCTTCAACAAAATCATTGAATAGAATGACCCAGACCTAAAGAAAGAGATGCCTATAACTGTATGAGAAGCCTATAGAAATCCAAATAGATTAGACCAGAAAAGAAAATCATCCTGCCACATAATAATCACAACACTAAATGTATAGAACAAAGAAAGAATATTAAAAGCTGCTAAGGAAAGGGTCAAGTAACATATAATGGTAAACCTATCAGAATCACACCTGACTTTTCATCAGACACTAAAAGTCAGAAGGGCCTGGACAGACATCTTGCAGACTCTAAAGAACCACAATGCCAGACCAGACTACTACTTGTAGCAAAATTTTCAATCAACATAGATGGTGAAAACAAGATATTTTATGGGGGGCCAAGATGGCGGCGACCTACACTGACGCATTTTGAACGCAGGGAAAAAAGAGCCATAAAAAACACAGAGTTATTGGGCACTGTGCAAAAACCGGAGGGGCTAGACCCCCCCGGGAACACTCACAGCTCCCAAGGGACTGTTAAAAGTCCCAGGGTAAGGCTCTCTCCCCATCACTCGCAGACATGGAAGCCACTAAACCCGGGATTCAGGAACTCCCATTTGGAGAGGAGCCTGGTAAGATCGACCCCAACTCACAGCAGGCAGAATCAGAGGCCACTTGGCGATAGTTCACTAGCCTATTGGACTCCCGACACCTCAGGTAGAACTTATACCCACTTAAAAAACTTTGCGAGATAGTGGAAACCTTAGCAAGGAAAAAACAGGGGGCTCAGCGGGTGGTCCGCAGCCGCTCGTGAAGCGGAGAGCGGGAGGTTCCGAGAGAGTGTGGGAAGACGGGAACACAAAGGCGGGCGGGAGGGGCCGAATCCCGAGCACTTACGGCAGCGCAGCTGGGGAAGGAGCCCGGCTGGCAGGGCCAAATCCCCACGAACCCACGGCAGGACAACTGGGGAAAGAGACAGGCGTGGGCGGGGCCAGGGATCCGCGCACCCACGGCTGAGCTGCTGGGGCGAGAGGATCACTCAGGCGGCCGGAGGATCCGGGTGCTCGGTGCTCCCACGGCCGAGCAGCCAGGGAGGGAGATCCGTAGCTTTGCAGACAGGGAGGGAATCAGGCACAGAGGACAGGCCTGTGGCGAGAAGCCTAGTGAGAAACCAGAAATTGGGACCATAGCCGTATTCTGGAAAATCCAGACATATTAGGTGTGGAGCCAGACCCTGTCAGCCTCCATGATGACCAACAAAGCCCACAGAATCTGTGCCTGGGCAAAGAGATCCATACCATCAGAACCATTACAGGCTGATAACACAGAGTGCAATATAGAGAAGTCTGAATTGGGAGCAGTGAAACAATCCCAGTCCATTACTCACAACCTGGGAATAGGCTGCACCAGCTCACAGTGCCTCAGGCGATTAAAACCACAGTGACCCTGAAATCCCCCTGTAAGCAACGACAGATAGCCAAGTAACTCGTCCCCTGCACCAAATCATCCACTGTGGATCCAAGCACAGAAAACGACAAGAACAGACAGCTAAACGCATCCAATGGCCAAAGGTCAAAAAAAAAAAAAAAAAAAAAGAAAGAAATCAAGGAAATATGACTCCAACAAAGCAGAATTATCCTACCTCATCCAATTTGGATGACCTCACACCAACAGCAACACATGAAAACGTTGACAATTCTGCATTATGGAAAGTGAAAGAGTCCCTGCAAGAAGAACTTAAATCTATGAAGGAATTCAAAGAAGCCACAATTCTACAAGTCAAAACAAGGAACAACACCATTAAAGAGCTCCAAGCCAAGGTGACAGAGCTTGAACAGGAAAAGGAAAAAGCAATGAAAGATTTTCATACAAAAACAAGCAAGCTGGAGAACGAAATGTACAAAACGAACAAAACCATACAAGACATGAAAATAGAAATAGAAACAATAAAGAAAACACAGTCAGAGTTAAAAGAGGAAGTGGAGAACCAAGGGAAGAGAACAGGAACTACGGATGAAAGTATCAACAATAGGATGCAAGAGATGGAAGACAGGATCTCAGTCATGGAAGATTCAGTGGAAGAAATCAATACAACATCCAAAGAAAATGAGAAGGCTAAAAAATCTCTCACCCACAACATCCACGAAATCAAGGACTCAATGAAAAGATGGAACCTAAGAATTATAGGTATAGAGGAAAGAGAGGATTCCCAACTCCAAGGTCCAGGAAATATCTTCAACAAAATCATAGAGGAAAACTTCCCAAACCTGAAAAAAGAGATGCCAATAAAAATCCAAGAGGCTTACAGAACACCAAACAGATTAGACCAGAAAAGAAACTCCTCTCGCCACATAATAATTGAAACACCAAATGTACAG
>CAJQZJ010004763.1:3053720-3088648 GCA_907164525.1 Lophiomys imhausi
TTTTTCTCAAGCCCATGCACTCCTACATAGGAGAGGAAGAAGGATACAGAAAAGGAAAAGTAGGAATTCCCTGGGGCTAACCTCCAAAACCCATTAAGACAGGACCATTTATCAGCTTGTAGTCTCTTCCCCTACATATCAGAGTTTTCAGTTATCCTTCAAATAACCTAAAAGAAGGGCGGAGAAACAGATAATTAATATATATATTAATTATCTGTATGAACAGATAATTAATATATATATTAATTATCTGTATGTTGTATATATAATATGTACATATTGTTATATACATAATATATATCATTGTTTTATATATAAACACACAATCTGTAAATACAACCTGCTGAGTCCACTTAGTCCTCTGGCTCTTACAATCTTCTCACCTCTTCTCCCACTTTCCGAGACTTAAATGTGAGGCTGTTTGGACATACAACAATCAGGTCTTAGTATCCCACCCTCAATCATCCTCTGCATTTTGACCAGCTGTGGCTTTCTGTAAATGTCTCTACTACAAGGATAAGCTTCTTTGTTGAGGGGAGAGAGCTACACTTACCTGTATGCATAGGGATGCATTTCGAATTCAGAAGAAATTTCACTGGTTTAGGAAAGTGGTAGTGGTAGGATATCATCTAACATTCATGACCTCAGTAGCCCCAAGTAATTGGCTAGGTTTCCTATAGGAGCGAGCAATGATTTCTTTCCTGCTGAGAGAGCTTTGCTTCCACTGAGACAGCTCTTGGTTCTGCAATGAGTGCTCCTATTGAACCTTTTGGGGATACCTTTCCATGCTGTTTTTGCTGTGGCTAGTAGGTGTCACAACTGGGTGGGACTATTGATTATCACCTTCTGGTAATAGGAAAGTCAGAGAGGGTAAGATTCAATCCACTTCCTCTAAAACCTGTGTCCAACGTGCATGTTATCTTCAGAAATAGGTTACATTGTCTTGGGAGTTGCTTAGATTTCCCTGACCAAGAATGCAAAAGGAGATTTCTCATACCTGGTACTGAAGTTTTTGTTAGATCATTGGCTCTTAGAGGGAACATTACTACTCCAAGTGACATAACTTCATTAAGAGACAGAGAGAATGTATGTATGTATTATACATAATTATGACTTCTTATGGCTTTTTCAAACATTCTCAGTGTTATTTATCCCTATGCCATGGACCCCCCTCTGTGTGATTTCTTTCCCTGATCCCAAATCCAATCCTCTCTGTTCTTCCATTTTTCCTTTCATATCACCTATATCCTGCTATTGCCCTCTCTAGTGCTTCACACCTGTGATTCGTTTTTAATTTCTTGGTTTCACAGTTAACCAGGTTATACTCATATCTGAAGATTTGGAGCTTGAAATTACAGATGAGAGAACATACATCATTTGTGTTTCTATGTCTGGGCTACCTCCCTCAATATAATATTTTCTAGTGGCATCCACTTAGTTCATGATTTTTCTTTTTCTGTACAGCTTAATATTATTCCATTGTTTATATGTAACACAATTTCATTTATTTCTTTATTATCTATTTATCAGTGGAATGACATTTAGGTTGTTTCTATTTCCTAGCTATTGTAAATAGAGCATCTAATGTACATTTCTAGCCTGGTTTCTATGAAGTAGGTTGTCAAGTTCTTTAGGCATGTGCTAAGGAGTTACATGGCTGTATAATAAAGCAGACTCATTTTTTAGCTTTTTGAGAGTTTCCATATTGATTTCCAGAGCAGCTGGACTAGTTTGCAATCTTCCCAACAGTGAGATCCCTCATGTCTTCTCTAGCATTTATTGTCCCTTGTTTTGATGATCTTGGACATTCTGGATAGGGTATCATGAAATCTCAGAGTTGTTTTGATTTGTATTTTTCTAATTGCTGAGGATGAGGACAATCTTTTGAGATGTATCTTAGCCATTTTTTTTTATTTCCTCTTTGGAGAATTCACTATTGAGATCCACAGCCATTTGTCACAATGAGTCATTTGTTTTCTTGACACTGTTATTTGAGCTCTTTGGATATTAATCCTCTGCCAGATTTATAACTAGCAAAGATTCTTTTCCACTCTGTGAACATCCTCTTTACTCGATTAATTGTCTCCTTGGCCCTGCAGAACTCTTTTAGCGTATGAATCTTCACTAGTCAATTGTTGGCCTTAATTCCTGGGTACACAGAGTCCTGTTCAGAAAGTCATTTCCTACACCTATATCTCATAGGGCACTGCTTATGTAGCCTATGTTTTCTTCTAGCAGTTTCATCATTTCAGATTTTACATCTGGATCTTTGATCATTCATTTCATTTAGATTTTCCAGCTTAATGAGCTACAGGTTTTTAAGACATTGCCTTATAATATTCTAAAACTTTGGTTTCTGTTTTAGTGTTTCCCTGTTTATTTCTGATTCGTTTGACCCATTTGTTATTAGACAACAAGTCATTACATCTACATGAGTGTGTACTTACTAGAGATTTGTTTGATGTTGATTTTAAGTTTGACATTATGATCAAATGGGATACAAATAGCAGTTTCAAAATTTTTGAATTTGTTAAAATTTGTTTAATCTTCCATGATGCAGTCTTTTTAGAGAAGTTTCTTCTGAAAATAATGTATATTCTTTGAAGATTGGGTGTAATATTTTATATATATGTTAAATCCATTAATATATAATGCTATGGAATTCTGACAATAAAATATCTGTTTATTTTTGTTCAGATAACCTATGTATTAGAAAAAGTAGGATGCTGAAACCACCTAATGTAGAAAAAGGCTAATACATTTAATTAATTAATAATTAATAAAATTTGCAATGTTTATGTTGGGTGTCATTTGTAGAAATAATTAAATTACATTGGGTGCCATTTATAGAAATAAATTAATTAAATTATTTAGCAGCATTTAAATTATTGTTAATTGGCTGGCAGTGTTAATCTTTAACCCACCATTATAAATGAGCACACAGACACCTGATGGATTTTTAAAAGCCTTAGCCTGGATTGTGCAATCTTAGCTCATCTAAGCTAGCTTATAATTCTATTCCATAAATATGACCCCCATATATGCATGTGCTCCCTAGACTGTTATTCTTCACTCTATGCTGATGTTCCAGGCCACATGGAATGATCTTTCATCTCCACCAACATGTGTCTCCTTCCTGCTCCTGACTTCTCTGTTCTTCTGGAGGCTTCTTCTCCTTCTTCTTTGGAGGCTTTTTCTTCTTCTTCTGGAGTTTTCTTCTACCCATCAACCTCTCTGCTTCAGAAGCCCATGCACCTCAGTCCCACCTACCTTTGTCTTTGCCCAATCTCAGGCCTCAGGATTTATTTAGCAATCAGAGACAATGGTTCAAAAGAAAGGTAACATAGCATCACTTGCTTTACAGTAAGAAGGCTTCTGAGAACAGGTTAATTAACATTTAGAATGCATGACATCACCTTATCAATATATTATTTATTGTTCAATGCCATGTTGTGTCTTTAATTTTAGTAGCAGTCATTTTATAAAATTCAGTGTGCTATATTCTGATCACATCTATTTATTATTTATTATATGTAAATGTATAATATATTTATTATATATTATTTCTTTGTTCTGTGTATTTAGTGTTATATCTATGATATGTGCTGTGTTCTGGTCCTGTCTATTTGGCATTCTGTACGTTTCTTATATCTAAATGATTATGTGGGAATTGTCTTCTATGATCTTGTCTTCTTCTTCCTTTGCTTAGAATAAAGTGTCTTTATCTCTCTGCTTAATTTTAGTTTGAAGTCCCTTTTCTCTCTCAGCTACTAGAATAGCAATATCTGCTTGTTTTGTGGTCCCATTTTCTTTGAATTCTTTTTCCCATCCTTTCACTTTGAGGTGGTGCCTGTCTTAAAAGCTTCTTGTAGAAAATTAAATGATGAATTTTGTTTCTTTTCTCTTTTTTCTTCATTAATTTATTTGTTCACTTTACATCCAGATAGCAGCTCCCCTCCTTCCACTTCTCCCAGTCCCACCCTCACCCTATACTGCATTGTCCCCCTTCTCCTCTGAGAAGAGGAGCCCTTTCTCCTCAAGCACCCCCCACACTGTGACCAGTGAAAGGGATCCCAGGTGAAAGGGATGCAAATTCTTATAGCCTGTTTGAATAATGGGACATTTTTTCTTTCCCCTTAAGTTATAGCAGATAGTTTTGCTGGATAAAGAAATCTAAGTTGGTGTCTGTGGTCTCTCAGAAATTGGAGTGCAATGTTTCAGGATCTTCTGGCATTCAAAGTGTCCATTGGACAATCAGCTGTTATTCTGATGGATTTTCCTTTGTATATGACTTGTGTTTTTTTTTCTCTTGAAGCACTCAAAATTCTTTCTTTGTTCTGTATTTTAGTGTTTCAATTATGATATTTTGTGGGTAGGTACTTTTCTAGTCTTGTCTATTTGGTGTTCTCTGTGCTTTCTATCTGAATGGGTATGAATTTCCTTAGCTTGGAAAAAAATTTCTGTTCTCTTGTTCAAGACCTTGTTATATTATTGATCTGGAATTTTCTTTTCCTTCATCTAAGCCTCCTGGTATTTCATAGAGTTTCACAGTTCTTACACATTATTTTTCTGTGATTTTTAACTTCTTTTGTATTCTTTGCTTATGTTGTTTAATTTCTCTACTTTATCTTCAAGTCCTATAGTCTATCTTCTAGCTGGTCCATTCCACTTACAAGGCCTTCCTCTGAGTTTTCTAATTTGGTAATCTGTCTTCATTGAGGTCTGGCCTTGTTGAAGAAAGTATGTTCCTGGGGATGGGCTATGAGGTTTCAAAAGCCCAAGCCAGGCTCAATCTCTATCTATCTATCTATCTATCTATCTATCTATCTATCTATCTATCTATCTCTCTTTCTCCCCTCTCTCTCTCTCACTGTCTCTTTGTAGATCATTATATAGATTTTATCTACTTCTCTAACACTATACTTTCCTGCCACCATGTTCTCCATAATGATGATATATAATGGACTAAGCCTCTGAAATTATAAGCAAGTCCTCAATTAAGTGCTTTTTTAAAAAACAAAAATTGGCCTTGGTCATGGTGTATCTTCACAGCAATAGAACAGCGACTAAAACAAGCTTTATACTTGTATTTTCTTGGGTATCACTTACATTTTTAGTCTCTTTTATTTTCTTGTTTCTTTGTGCCTTCTTTTAGCTCCTTTAATTCTTTCATAAAGTTTATGATTTTTTTGTAAGTTCTTCTGAGTTTCATTAAGGTTAGTCTCACTGGAGAGCATCTATATAGGACTGATGTTTTTTATGGAATTGGGAGTACAGAGAAAATACTGCCTTGATTTCTCATATTGTTTGTAGTTTTGTGAAGACAAGGCATCTTGACTTCTTTCATTGGTTCTGTGTCTAGTGCGCTTAGAGAAGCCTGGGATACAGCACAAGCTGAGTGGGCCTGATGTTAGATAGGGTGCAGGATTTTGTCCAGAAGACAGGGGGCACTAGGCTAGCATGAAGGATGTGCATCCCAACCTGAGCATGTGGTTAGAGATGGTGGGGATGGGGTCATCTGTTTTCTTTTTGCTTTTTTAATGTAGCTAATAAGAAAATTCAAATTATATATATGACCTACATTTCATCAGACAGCACTCTCACAAATCCTGGAAATAAAACTAAACTCTATAACCTGGCTCATGGCTTATAGGGAAAAATATCTCATTAAAGCAACTCAGAAGAAGGAAGCAGGAAAGCCATAAGGAACCTTGCAGTGTGAGGCCATAAGACAGACACCAAATGCAGAAAGCCATGCTCAGTTCATTCCCATAAGTCTCTACTTTAATATCTGCGCCCTATCCACCAATACCTAAATGTTATAGACTCCACATAATTGTTAGGAAGTAGAGCAACGATGACCCAAGAAAGATGAGGAAATTGGGAGTGAGGGACTGAGAAAAGAGATGTAGATTGAGAAGGTACAGACATGGGATAAAGAAAACAGCCAGGGAATAGTTGCCTACTCAGAAGAAGTGGAGAAAGAAATCTGATGAATTATCTACCCAAAAGAAGTTTGCACTGCTGGAAAAATGTGCAAGTCCTCAAGTACAGCACACTACATAACCTGGAGATTTCTTCCAGTATAATATGTGAAGTATAGATAGCTTATACCTATAAAGGTAGTAGATCACCCACTACATCAGTCTCAGAAGTGCTCAATGAGGCCATCCTGCCTGCTAGGCATTGGTATTGGCCCGGTGTAGGAATAACTCCCTGGACCAAAAACCACAGCAGCTATGAGATGAGGCATCACAGGCAAATTGGCCTTTCTGTCGCTGAATAAAGCAGAGAGAATCTGAATTTCAATATGACACACTTCAGCGGAGATGTACAGAAACGCTCTGCCCAAGATAAAAATAAAATCTTTAACTTTTCCCCAACATAAACATATTTTTTTTCAACACTGAAAATCTTATAGTTCTTCAGCTGTTGTGTGTCACACAGAGCAAGAATACAGAATGGCCTTCAAGTGACAGAAAACATCATTGTTCCTATGCCTTTCATAGAATGTAAGAAAGGTAACAATTCAAAGATAAATGTCCATTAGTTCAACAGGAACAAAAGGCAATGATACATATTTGTTGATGACACCTTCTCTGATGAGAAATCAATTATAAAGTTGAAAAATCAAAAGGTTAATAAATATCAGCAATGATATAATGCATTTAATTTAATGAGCAATGACACTTATTTCAATATGAACAATATTACCTTTTTACATGGTTTAAATTAAAATGACTAAGTTTCTTTTTAAGTGTTCACCATATACACTGATTCTCAAATACTTTTAAAAATTCTCCATTGCAGAACTGTGCACTCATAACACAAATAGATAAAAAATGGAGAGATCGATAAAATTGCTATTGTGGATTTTCTGTTAAATCTTGGAGCTGTTGCTTTTCTAACAGAAATCATCCAGGAGTGAAACATGAGCTTTCCTCCCAGAGTCAGACCATAACCTCTACATCTTATTCCTGACCCCTAATATTGAAAAAAAAAGAAGTTAGTTGTGTATTCCAAAGTTGAGAAACATAAGGCATTGATGCATTAATGTGGGAATATTTTAAAAAATGCAAGGCTCTTAGAAAATATACTCCTCCTGCTGGGAAGAAGAAATGAGAGGGAAAGGAAGAGGGAGAGACAGCTACCACTCTCCCTTTTAGTCTTTTTCTTCTATAAGATGTCAATGCCATAGCTGAGTCTTGGCAATGCTCTCTATGACACTACCTTAGCTAGTTTCTATTTTTAGAGTCCTACCATGCCTCTGAAACTTGGTTAGTTGCTTCTCTCTATAAAAATATTCTTATTACTTCTTCTCTACTTCCCTACTGTCTGTGGAAAGCAAAACTTTCGACGGTGTTTGTAAAAATTATCATTTTCTCAACCATCATTTTATAAAATCAATCACTACTTCCAAATGTAGTGGGAGAGGATAATCATCTAAAGAAAAAGAAAATCTAAGGCAAATAACTTTTCTAACCACGTTATATCATCAGTCTGTACAACTTTTAGCTGTGGATATATATCTGAGCCTCGTTTGGCAGCTATTTTAAAAGTCATGTTTTAATCTCCATCTGAAATGAACCCATTGAATATAAAAAGAGAACCAAAATTTTCTCAAATGTTCTAGGATTTTTAAAAACATAGTGACAGAATAAACTGATATCTAAGGCCTATATAGATTTCATTTTGTTTACATAGTACCTGTCAAATATAAGAAGGGATATTTTAGAACATGGTTTAATATGAAAATGTACATTTCCAGTTTCTTATCCCAAACTTAAAATCTCAGATCAATAAGTCAATTTCTTCCTGAAAGTCACCAACTGAAAGTGAGGATTATGCCTCTATTCTCTCTAAGCATGGGTTTCACAAAGATCTGCTTTTATAGGCACCTTGATTCCTAACATCTTTACTGAATCACTATACCATCTGCTTGTAGAATTTCTAGACAGAACCTCCAGGTGGGTGAGGGAATTGAATAGCTAATAAAGTGCCTATTCCCTTTCTGATAACATGACCCATAGAAAAAATAGTTCATAATCAAGAGTATCAAACCAGTTAAATTTTAATAAAAATAATTAAAGAACATGGCTTTAAATCTGACCAGATGTGTTTATAGATGTTCCCAGCATCATTTATATGATCTGCAAAAGGTTAAAGTTTAAAGAATAGATTCCCAGAGAATTTTTGCCTTATGCAGATATCACCTAGAGAGAAGAGATGGAAAGAGCCCATCTCCAGAATGTCCACTATAAATTAGTTCAAAAGTAAAAATGTGGACAAGAGATGACATACATGTATCAACCACCAATTAGCAACCCATTCCTTACCAGAGAATGGGAGTTTTAACATGACAAGTCATACAAAGTAGACTGAGCTCTGAACAGAGAAAAAAGAGGCCAGAAGAATTGTCTGTTTCCTAAAATTAGTGTGTCCCAACAAAATAGCAAACAGGGATTGTGATCTTCCTAAAGGAATGTTGTGGTTTGGACCATGGATGAAATAAACTTAAAATCTGTTGTCAGTAATTTTAAAAGTTGGTGGCAGAGATTTTAGCCTGCTTGCCAAATGCAGCTTTCCTGATTCTCTAGCAAATGAAAATAATATTGACAGCTTTCAAACGTATTGCTTTAAACAGCAAGGAATAACTTGTTTCTAACCAAAGTATAGTCACAGAGTAGGTCTGTTGACTGAGGTAGAACTGGGTATGTGATATGAAACTCCCAAGACTCTCCAAGGAAGCCTGGACATCCCCACTTTGTTTCAGCCTTTGTTTCATTCCCATTACTTGAAACTGGATGTGATCACAGCAGCCTTGGCTGCCACCTTGGAAAAGGATGGCAAAGCAGTGATGTGAGAAAAGTGACCATGTGCCAGTACTGGGATGAGGTTCAGAATTGTTTGGAATGGAGATGGAACATAAAATTACTTAGTCTATTATTACTCAAGAGTCTCTACTGTGATGAGGTTCAGAATTGTTTGGAATGGAGATGGAACATAAAATTACTTAGTCTATTATTACTCAAGAGTCTCTTAAGTGGCAAAGTCCACCTGAAAGAAATCATTTCAAGGAGAAGAAACCTAAAGTGACAGAAAAATTAGTTTCAGCATCATGTTGCAGAGTGCAAGTCAGGTTCACTAGTAGAGCCTGATCTAAAACAAGCATTAATCCACTACATATTTGAAATTTGAAATTTTATTTTATTAAGTGTGTGTGTGTGTTGTACATGCATGCAAAAGCAATCAAAGTTCACATGTGAAGGTCAGAGGACAAGTCTCAGGACTGGACTCGGTGTCCTCTTCTGCCACCATGAGGAACCTAGGGATTAGCAATGGTAAATCTATTTTATAAAAATCTTCCATTGTGGCTAAACAATGACGATTCCTAAAACTAAGGCAATTTGGTTCCCATAGCTAAAGTAACACGTTTTTCTAGGTTCTTGCATTCCATGTATTATCTCCCTCCGGTTATGACCAGCCAGCCACAAGAGAAGTTTATTGATTACTGGATATTACTTAACTCTGGCTGCTTCAGGATTACTCTTAGCTTTATCCCATCTTTCCCAGCATTTATTTCCTAAGTGCACACTGGGAGAAATGAACTCTTGGTTTCAGAAGGCCATATGACTGAAAGAACCCATGCTCTGAAGGGGAGATTGGCCATGAAAAGAAAAATACAATTTTATTGTATTGATACCTACAATTCATTACTTTGATAGAGCCTAGCCCATCCGGAGTGGTAAAATTTTTCTAATATCCCTACTATATAAGTATTTAAATTTAAGTGTCTCTTCTACATAGGAGACTCTGAAATATTCTTTAAACTTCTCAGTATATACCATCTCTCTAATTTAAATGTCACAAAAAACTGTGCATTTTTGCATCATATTTTATTATCATGATTTTTAGCTCACTTATTTATCTAAGGGCACAAGATTATAAAGTGAGGACATCCTGGTGACTTTAGACCCCACAGCATCAAGTGTTGTAGAAATCATGAGTAATTACTGAAGGAAGATAAATAAGAAAGGAGCAGAGGCTCATCCTCAAGAAAACAAACAGCAATGATCTGTGCATGGAGGCATGGGCTTATACACTCTCGTGGAAATGTAAATTAGTACTACTGCTGTAACTGTGTTAGTCTTTCAAAAAATCAAAACTAGCACTTTTGTGTGGTCTAGCCACATTCCTTCTCAGTACCTACCACAAGGAATTGAAGCCAGTTTACCATAGAGAGACTTGCATACCCTTGATTATCATGAGACTATATTCACTAGAGCAAATTAATCAAGTAACCTTGGTGCCTGCAATAAATGAATGCACTGAGCAAATATGGTATAAATTCATAATGGAGATTTACTCTGTCACAAAAGAAACCCAAATTGCATTGTTAGTGGGAAGCAATATGGGTCCAGACAGCATCTTCAATGAAACAAACCAGTCAAAAAAACTACAAGTATACATTTTCTCTTTCACATAGATAACAGGAAGAAAAGGACAAGAAACTGAAAAAGGATGTAGAAAGGAAGAAAGAAAGTAGGGTTTCCAGAAAGGGGTAGGAAAGAGCAGTGAGATAGCTCAGCAAGTAAAGGTTCCTGCCTGGCAAGCTCGAGATCTCTAAGTCTAAGGATCCAAGTCCTTGGACTCATGTTAGGGTTTCTTAGGGTTTCTATTGCTCTGAAGAGACACCATGACCAGGGAAACTCTTATAAAGGAAAACATTTCATTGGGGGCTGGCTTACATTTTTAGAGGTTTACTTCATTATTGTCATGGTAGGAAACATGGCAGCATGCAGGCAGGCATGGAACTAGAGAAGCTAAGAATTCTCCATCTGGATAGGCAGGCAGCAGCAGGAAGTGAACTGTCTTGAGCTTCGGAGACCTCAAAGTCCACCCACCAGTCATGCTCCAACCTCAACAAAACCATACCCACTCCATGGTCACACCTTTAAAGTTATGCAATTTAGGGTAAATGGAAAAAAATAATATTGCAATTAAATCAGCAAGAAATGCTTGGGAGAAAGTGCTTTTACCTTCAATAGATTTTATTTATAATGGGATGAGTTAAAGTCAAGACTCATCACAAAATCAAGGGATGAAAAGTGTCGTATTTCATTTAGCAGATTGCTAGATGTCATTACTAAGATGACTAGAGTTGACTTAAACCTCTGTGCAGGTTCCAAATACTTAGAACTAGAGAAAGAGCAATTCACAAATGAATTAATAAAGGCCATGAGCGAAACAAGAAAGGTCAGCTTATGAAAGAGACATGATTTTGACAGCCAACATGAAATAAGAAAGAGAGCAAAGAAAATCAAAGCACTCTTAGTAGACAGTAAGACATTGCTTTAAGAATGAAGTGAAAGTCATTTAGTCATGTGCTAAACAAATTAAAAAACTTTTTTTTGCTCGATTTTTACTTATTTACTGAAGACAGTATTGGTGGCTTGACAGTGTGGTACTCTCCAAGGATAGAAGTTGCAGCCCTTTTAGGAAGAGCTAAAAATTGTCTGGTAAAGCACTGAGCAAAGCTGAACCCCTTGAGTCGAGGGATTTGCACACAGGTGTGGATAAATTGTTGTCTGCTGTTTCGCACCATGGGCAGAAGGATGGAGCGTTGTCATAAAAAGGCAGATCACATGAGTGTGAAAACAGAGGGCTCTGCAAGATCCAGAGTACAAACTAACCTGAATCCCCCCAATCACAGGGCACTGAATATTTAGGAACCCAGAACTTGGGGTTTTCTTACAAACTATTTGGTCTTTTTCCTTTGCTTGTGTTTTTCCAAAAGGATGGATCAATACTGGATAGCCCAGGACTGTGGCTCTGTAAGAGCCATTTGCACAAGGGTGGCTATATGAAGTAAAGCCTTTCTTAGAAGACTATGACTAAGAGAATTTGAGATGGTGAGTGAAAACATAGAACAGGTCAGTAACTAGGGAAGCCCCTGTGTTTGCTGATAACTCATAATTGGTCAGGCTGCCTTGTCCCTATTGTCCACTTTGGCTCCTTACCATGTCTTCATTTTTCTCCTCAAACCGAACTTCTTGACAACAACACTTAACAAAAGCATTTGTCACCAGATCAGATGCCTGCTTAACCTCACGACAATACTCTGATTTTAAGTAGCAATTCAACCACTAAATCCTGATTCTCCTTGGCAGAATTGAAAGAAAGTCTTTCACTTGCTTGGTTAGAGTTACCCTCAGGTATTTTATATTACACAGCAAGCTGGTAGCCAATATCAAATTAAATGGAGAGAAACTTAAAGCATTTCCCCTAAAATCAGGGACAAGGCAACGATGCCCACTCTCCCCATATCTCTTCAACATAGTACTTGAAGTTCTAGCCAGAGCAATAAGACAGCTAAAGGAGATCAAGAGGATACAAATCGGAAAGAAAGAAATCAAATTATCCCTATTCATAGACAATATGACAGTATACATAAGTGACCCCAAAAATTACAACAGAGAACTCCTGCAGCTGATAGACACTTTAGCAAGGTGACTGGATACAAAATTAACTGAAAAAATTGGTGGCCTTTCTTTGCGCAAAAGATAAATGGGCTGAGAAAGAAATTAGGGAAACAACGCCCTTCACAATAGACCTTGTCTTTTAATGAATCCACTAACCCTAGTAGTACCATCACACTGGCAAGCATGCCTTTAACACTGGGGCTCTGTGAGGCACACATTCCAACTCTAGCACCATTTAATATAGAAAAGAGTTTATTCCAAACTGTACGATTTGAAAACTCGTTTTGAATAACAAGATCCAAATTCTTGAGACTTGTTTGTCTTTCTTTTAGAATATCATTTTTCTATTACGTAAAATCTTCAAATAGTCCTCTAGATCCAGTCTAATTATATTTGGTCAGACTTAAGTGATGAAAAAAGCTATCTAATATTTCTAGTCCTTATTTTGCTTTATGTTTTCTATAGATATGGCTTATTTCCTAAGATAAACATAGCCAGAGCTTTTTCCTGAAATCATCCATCCATTGCTCTAAATCATTTCCTCCCAGTCAGTCTTTCTTTTTTACCTGGTGATACATCACGCTTTGTTTATAATTTTTGGAATAATCAAGCAGCTACCTCCTTTTTTCATTTTTCATATAATCATTTCAACTCACTTATAATTTTATTTCACATAGGAACGTACACATTTTCCTACCCAAAAATAATATACTAACCAACAAATTAATGGAAAGAATAAATGATTAATCTCTACTGTTAAAAACCAAAATTTTACTGCCTCATTGATGCTCTTTTGTGAGGAACAATCATGTTACCAACACAAAACCTCAGTTAGTTCTTTCTGAAAGATGAGTAGGCACCTGATAACCAGTAAGGACATGTGGTTCTTTGAACACAGTATGTCACTGAGATACCATGTTCAGGTTCATGCACTTCTTCCCAACCAATCATACAGGCATGAGAAAAATGGAGACAAACCTTGAACCCAGTTCCTACAAATCATTGAAGTTTTGGTTACTAGCTAAAACAATAAAAGCGCAAAAATTAAAAGCTGAGCAATTTTACCAGTACTGTACATAAGTTTTAGGCCAGAACATTACATTTGCCATGGCATTAAAAAAAAGCAATTACTGTCAATATAGATTTTTGTCTCTTGCAACTAAAGTACATCTGGCTAAATCATTAACATAACTGAAAATGCTATTCCTTGTCATTCTGACTCCGGATTCTGTTTTTCTACCTAGATCCATGGTATTTTACTGCACCTTATTTTTTTTCCTTTATTTTTCATTCAAGTTACATCTCAATTGCAGTCCCCTCCCTATTCCCCCCTCCAGTCCCACCCTCCCACCCTCAACCCCCCATCCTTTTCCCTTTTTTTTAAGTTTAAGGTATATCTTATTTCCCCCTACAGTTTCCCCTTTCAGTCCAACAAATGGCTCTTTCTCTTATAATAATAAATACAATGGAAAACAACAGAGGTAATTAGGCCACAGTTATGAGGGTTATATGGCTTAGAATACATTCCCAATGTCCAGTCCATATGTATTTGGTACCTGACTTTAACATTCTACTATCTAACCATCTCCATGAGTTTAAAGTTCTATATCTAACTCAACATTCATACTAACTTGCAACACAATTTTTAAAGCATCTTCTTAGATCTATAACACTCTCTTGACTCCTAAACAACTCAAAATTTAATTATGAAACTCTAGCTATCTGTTCTTCAGCCACCTCAGAGACCTCAGAGGGATAAATATATCTGATTTTATAGGAAGTACAGGGTCTGCAGCTTCCCAAACTAAGAAATGACATACCAGTGGCTGCCTGGACAGTTTCCATTTTCTATCCATATATTACAGCATCGATCTTCAATCATTTTGGCCCCGTTTCTCTACAGACATTGATTGTAGAGCAGGGGTTATGAAGGACTTGCCTATCCTGTCTTGACAGAGCTAGGCTGTCGACTTACCTGCTTCCAGGTTTTGTCCTTTTTGGACAGCATTCTGTCTACAGTTGGAGCAAGGGGCTTTTCATACCAAGAGATAGGCTTGCGACTAATTTAGTCATCTCCCACTGGAGATCCTTAGATGCTCATCTTCTACTTGGGGTAGAACAGGGGGTGCTGTCAGGAGTTGATATGTCTCAATATAAAAAATCTAAAGTTACGAAAACATCTTTGAATGCCATATTCTGCAGATCTCTAGAGGTTTTTGAAGAGGCCCTATCTATCTCTTATATTAGGGTAAGCAGATGTTGCTTGTCTCTTAGCAGCTTTATTTCTGATTAGCTTAGAAAATAACTATAATAGGCTGTCATAGTACCTAACAAAATGACTGTCTTGCATAACTATTAGTTTGCATTTCTTAATTATCCTAAACAGTTTATGACAATTAGTAGTAAAAGGCGGAAACATCAAATTTCATTTTTTTTCTTTACCTCCTAACCCTTACATTCCATTTCTCTGGGGTGGGGTGTCCTTGTATAACAGTCCCCCATCTCAGCTGAGAGGTCGTATGATGGCCAAGAGCCTCCTCATTCACTGGGGGTCTACGAGGCAGTACCACCAGTGAAAAGTGTCTCATTGCCTGGGAAAGAGAACTAAAAAACCAACAGACAAATAAGCAGACAAATAGATAAAAAAGACTAAAAAATAGAAAAAATATAAAAAATAACAATTAAAAATAAAAAGTCTATGTCCAAGTTCCCTTTGGTGTGTTAGTTGTAGTATCGATACCTTCTACTATATAGCTAAAATCCTACTAAAAGTGAATAGATGCCATATGCGTCCTTCTGAGTCTGGGTTAGTTCACTCAGGATGAGCTTTTCTAGTTCCATCCATTTGGCTGCAAATTGCATAATTTCATTGTTCCTGATAGCTGAATAGTATTGCATTGTGTAGATGTACCACAGTTTTTTAACCCATTCTTCAGTTGAGGGACATCTGGGTTGTTTCCAGTTTCTAGCTATTGCAAATAAGGCTGCTATAAACATAGATGAGAAAACGTCCTTATGATTCCGGGAAGAGGCATTTGGGTGTATACCCAGAAGTGGTATGGTTGGGTCCTGAGGCAAAGCTATTCCAAGTTTTCTAAGATATCGCCAGACTGACCTCCATAGTGGTTGCACAAGCCTGCACTCCCACCAGCAATGGAGTAGGGTACCCCTTTCTCCACACCCTTGCCAGCATGTGCTGTCATTTGAGTTTTTGATCTTAGACATTCTGACAGGTGTGAGATGGAATCTCAGAGTCGTCTTGAGTTTCATTTCTCTGATGATTAAGGATGTTGAGCATTTCTTCAAGTGTCTCTCAGCCATTAGGGATTCCTCATCTGTGAATTCTCTATTTAGCTCTGTCCCCCATTTTTTGATTGGATTATTTGGTTTCTTGGCATTTAATTTCTTGAGTTCTTTGTAGATTTTGGATATTAGCCCTCTGTCAGATGTGGGGTTGGTGAAGATTTTCTCCCAGTCTGTAGGCTGCCGTTTTGTTTGAATGACAGTGTCTCTTGCCTTACAGAAGCTTTTCAGTTTCATGAGGTCCCATTTATTGATTGTTAATCTCAGGTCCTGAGCTGCTGGTGTTCTGTTCAGGAAGTTGTTGCCTGTGCCAATGAGGTCAAGGGTTTCTCCCACTTTTTCTTCTAGTAGATATAGTGTGACCGGCCTTATGTTAATTTATTTGATCCACTTGGACGTAAGTTTTGTACAAGGTGATAAGTATGGGTCTAATTTCCTTCTTTTACAAGTGGACATCCAGTTGGACCAGCACCATATGTTGAAGATGCTGTCCTTCTTCCATTGTGCCAATTTTGGCTTCTTTGTCAAAAATTAGGTGGCCATAATTGTTTGGGTGTATTTCTGGATCTTCAATTTGATTCCATTGATCTACTGGTCTTTTTCTGTACCAATACCATGCTGTTTTTACAACTATTGCTCTGTAGTACAGCTTGAAATCTGAGATGCTGATACCCCCAGACTTTTTTTATTGTACATGATTGATTTAGCTATTCTGGGCTTTTTGTTGTTCCATATGGAATCGAGAATAGCTCTTTCCAAGTCTATAAAAAATTGTGTTGGTATTTTGATAGGAATTGCATTGAATCTATATATTGCTTTTGGTAGGATGGCCATTTGTATTATGTTGATCCTACCTATCCATGAGCATGGGAGATCTTTCCATCTTTCAAAGGCCTCTTCCATTTCTTTCTTCAAGGGCTTTAAGTTCTGTTGTACAGGTCCTTTACTTGCTTGTTTAGAGTTACCCCCAGGTATTTTATATTGTTTATGGCTATTGTGAAGGGGGTTGTTTCCCTTATTTCTTCCTCAGCCCATTTGTTTGTTGTATAAAGAAGGGCTTCTGATTTTTTTGAATTAATTTTGTATCCAGCCACTTTGCTGAAGGTATTTATCAGCTGTAAGAGTTCTCTGGTGGAATTTTTGGGGTCGCTTATGTATACTATCATATCATCTGCAAATAGGGATAATTTGACCTCTTTGTTTCCAATGTTTATCCCCCTGATCTCCTTTAGTTGTCTTATTTCTCTAGCAAGAACTTCAAGTACTATATTGAAGAGATATGGTAAGTGTAGACATCCTTGTCTTGTCCCTGAGTTTAGAGGAAATGCTTCAAGTTTCTCTCCATTTAATTTGATGTTGGCCACTGGCTTGCTGTATATTGCCTTTATTATTTCTAGGTAAGGTCCTTGAATATCCATTCTCTCCAGAACTTTTATCATGAAGGGGTGTTGGATTTTGTCAAATGCTTTTTCTGCATCTAGTGAGATTATCATGTGGTTTTTTTTCTTTCATCTTGTTTATATGGTGAATTACGTTGATAGACTTTCATATGTTGAACCATACCTGTATTCCTGGGATGAAGCCCACTTGATCATGGTGTATGATACTTTTGATGTGTTCTTGAATTCGGTGTGCCAGTATTTTATTAAGTATTTTTGCATCTATGTTAATGAAGAGATTGGTCTGAAGTTCTCTTTCTTTGTTGGGTCTTTGTGTGGTTTAGGAATCAGGGTGACTGTGGTCTCATAGAATGAGTTTGGCAATGTTCTTTCAGATTCTATTTTGTGAAAGAGTTTGAAAAATATTGGTGTTAGCTCCTCTTTGAAGGTCTGGTAGAATTCCGTGCTAAAGCCCTCTGGCCCTGGGCTTTTTTTTGGCTGGGAGATTTTTAATGCCTGTTTCTATTTCCTTAGGGGTTATAGGGCTGTTTAATCTGTTTATCTGATCTTGATTTAGCTTCTTCGGTAGGTGGAATCAAGAAAATTGTCCATTTCACGTAAGTTTTCAAATTTGGTGGAGTATAGATTTTTCAAGAAGGATCCAAATATTCTCTAGATTTCCTCAATGTCTGTTGTTATTTCTCCCTTTTCATTTCTGATTTTGTTGATTTGGGTTTTTTCTTCTGTCTTTTAGTTAATTTGGCTAAGTGTCTGTCCATTGTGTTGATTTACTCGAAGAACCACCTCTTGGTTTCATTGATTCTTTGTATAGTTCTTTTTGTTTCTAAGTTGTTGATTTCAGCTCTAAGTTTGATGATCTCCTGCCTTCTGATCCTCTTGGGAGTGTTTGCTTCATTTTTTTTTTTTCCAATTCACCCAGTTTGGCTGTTAATTCACTAATATGAGCTGTCACAATTTTCTTTTTGAAGGCACTTAGTGCTATGAACATTTCTCGTAGCACAGCTTTCATTGTATCCCATAGGTTTGGGTATGTTGTGTCTTCATTTTTGTAGGATTTTAAGAAGTCTTTGATATCCTTCTTTATTTCTTCCCTGATCCAGTGGTCCTCTAGTAAAGAGCTGTTCAATTTCCATGTGAGTTTAGACTTTCTGTTGATTCTTTTGCTATTGAAGTCCAGCTTTATTCCATGGTGGTCTGATAAGATAAAAGGGGTTATTTCAATTTTCTTGTATCTGTTGAGGCTATCTTTGTGTCCAACTATATGGTCGATTTTGGAGAAGGTTCCATGAGGTGCTGAGAAGAAGGTGTATTCTTTTGTGTTTGGGTTAAATGTTCTGTAGATATCTGTTAGGTCCATTTGTTTCATGATCTCTGTTAGACTCATTATTTCTCTGTTCGGCTTCTGCCTTGATGATCTGTCCATAGTTGTGAGTGGGGTGTTGAAGTCTCCCACTATTAAAGTGTTTGGATCGATGTGCGATTTAAGTTTTAAAAGTGTCTTTTATAAATGTAGGTGCCTTTGTATTTGGGGCATAGATGTTCAATATTGAGATATCCTCTTGGTGGATATTTCCTTTAACGAGTAAATAATGCCCTTCTCTGTCTTTTTTTATTAACTTCGATTGGAAGTCTATTTTGTTTGTTATTAGGGTGGCTACTCCAGCTTGTTTCCTGGGTCCATTTGCTTGGAAAACCTTTTCCCAGCCCTTTACTCTGAGGTAGAGTTTATCTTCAATAGTGAGATGTGTTTCTTGTATACAGCAAAAAGATGGGTCTTGTTTACGGATCCAGTGTGTAAGTCTGTGTCTTTTTATTGGCGAGTTGAGTCCATTGATGTTGATGGATATTAGAGACCAGGGGTTGTTATTTCCTATTACTTTGGTATAGCTGGTCGTCTTATGTTTCTTTTCGTCTAGTCGCTGTGGAGGTTTCTATTTCCTCTGTTTTCTTGGGTGTAGTTATCTTCTCTGTGTTGGAATTTTCCTTCTCGGATCTTCTGTAGGGCTGGGTTTATGGGGAGATATTGTTTGAATTTGATTTTGTCATGGAATATCTTGTTTTCTCCTTCTATGTTTGTAGAGAGTTTTGCTGGGTATAGTAGTCTGGCTGGGCACCTATGTTCTCTCAGGGCTTGTAGGACATCTGTCCAGGCCCTTCTAGCTTTCAAAGTTTCTGAAGAGAAGTCAGGTGTGATTCTGATGGGTCTGCCATTGTATGTGACTTGGCCTTTTTCTCTTACACCTTTTAATATCCTTTCTTTGTTCTCTACATTTGGAGTTTCTATTATTATGTGGCGAGAGGAGTTTCTTTTCTGATCTAATCTGTTTGGTGTTCTGTAAGCCTCTTGGATTTTTACTGGCATCTCTTTCTTTAGGTTTGGGAAGTTTTCTTCTATGATTGTGTTGAAGATATTTCCTGGACCATGGAGTCGGGAGTCTTCTCTTTCCTCTATGCCTATAATTCTTAGGTTCCATCTTTTCATTGATTCCTTGATTTCTTGGATATTGTGGGTGAGAGATTTTTTTAGCTTTCGCATTTTCTTTGGATGTTGTACTGATTTCTTCCATCGAATCTTCCATGCCTGAGATCCTGTCTTCCATCTCTTGAATTCTATTTTTGGCACTCAAATCCATAGTTCCTGTTCTCTTCCCTTGATTCTCCATTTCCATTTTTAACTCTGACTGTGTTTTCTTTATTGTTTCCATTTCCATTTTCATTTCTTGAGTGATGTTATTTGTTTTGTACATTTCCTGCTCCAGTTTGCTTGTCTTTGCCTGGAAGTGTTCCATTGCCCTCTCTTTTTCTTGTTCAAGTTGACTCACCTTGTTCTGAAGTTCTCTAATGGTGTTTTCCATCACTTTCATATGTGCAATTGTGGCTTCTTTGAATTCCTTCATAGATTTAAGTTCTTCTTGAAGGGACTCTATCACTTTCCATAGTGTAGAATTGTCATCATTTTCATGTGTTTCAGCTGTGGTGAGGTGGTTTCAGCTGGATGGAATAGTGTTGCTTTCTTTTGTTGGAGTCATTTTGCTCTGTCTTTTTTTTTTTTTTTTGTCTGGAGCCTCTGGCCATGTGGAATTTTTTGGCTGTCTTCTGGACTTGGGTCCAAAGGGGGTGCTTTGGTGTAGGAGTTACGTTGCCTTACTCCACCCCTAAAAGGTGAGTCATTCAGCCCTGCCTCCTAGGTGGAGACCTAACTAATCCAGGGGGTGGAGCTGTGTACAAGTAAGCTCTGGTTCCCCACCGGAAGGGCCACTACTAGTAAAAAAATCCGATATACAACAGTTTCAAATACCTTACAGTTTGCCCGGGGTTGGTCCCTGTGGTGGGTAAATCTGCCTTCACCCCCAGTAGCCTTACTGCTCCCACGGCCTGGAAACTGGCCAGTGATGTCACAGCAGTGGGTTGCAATCTGCAGTCTGAAGGCACTTTGCAGCCGAGCTGCACTCACTTCCAAGGGTCGCAAACTTTCGCCAGATAGCCTGATCATCTGTGCGAGACCTGGGGGTACCCAGCATGGTGGGGATTATCTCTGCGTGGGATCTGAATCTGCCTGCTGGGTATTAGATTGGAATTTACCCGGCATCTCTCCTGGTGGGGGATGGGGGATCCTGATTCCCAGGTCCAGCGGCTTCTTTGTGTGTCTGAGAGTGGAAAGGAGCGTCTTTCCCAGGGACCCTCAGTGGTCCCTGGGTTGTTGGGTGAGATCTAGAGGGGGTCGAGACGTTTGTACAGCATCCTGCAACACTCGCCGCCCTGTGATTGTTAACCCTGAAATCAAAATATGTCTGCCCAGGCTGCCGCCATCTTGGATCCCCCTTATTGCATCTTTTAAACCACTGTCTATGTGATCTGTCCCTGTCTTGGTCACATAAGCATATTCTAACCGGACTTCATGTCCTAAGTTATTAGACTGTTCTGCTCTATTATGTAAGATTTTATATGGAAAATGACATTGAAGTGTCCATAAATAAAATAAAATCTAAAATCCAAAGCATTGCAGAGCTAGAGAGATGGCTAAGCACTTAGGAAGACTTGCTACTCTTGTAAAGTACCCAAATTCCATTTTCAGAACCCACATGGAAGCTCACAAACAACCACAACTCCAGTTTCTGGTGGACACAGTGCCCTCTTCTGGCCTCTACAGACATCAGATGCATACATAGCTTTTGTACACACGTGCAAATGCAAACATACACACCCACGCACATATACACTCATGTAAGCAAACATTCATACACATGAAATAAAAGTAAGTAAAATTCTTAAATGTCCATGAAGAGTTCTGGTTTTGGTGGAGCATGCCTGTAATGCCATCATTTGTGAGGGAGAAGCTCCAGGATTAGGAGCCTAAAGTCATCTTCAACTATATGGAGAGTTCCAGCCTCGCCTAGAAAAAGATACCTTGCCTTTAAAAAAATTTAAAAACAAGAAACAATTGAAAGAAAAAATGAAAATATCTATGAAACACTTTAGTGTGTGTATATATGAGTATCATAATAGTACATTGTATAATATAATAAATACTATTATAGTGAAAAATTGTATTTGCCATCATTATTATAATTATTTCTTAACTGGAAACAAAGGAAAATAAACACCAATGTAAAATTGGAAAAAAATTAAATTAATTTCTGTATTTTAACACCAGGTCTGTTATTCTTAACTGCTACAAGAACAAAATTATTGGGATGGTATCAGAAATGAAAATTTCTATAGGATCCAATAAACTCAAAATTTTGGTGTTCATAATCAATAACAGTGTTAGGGTCAATAATACAGAAAATATTATATGAATAAAGAAGAAATGTGTTTATATGGTGCAAAGGTAAATATTCTAGTGAAGTATATATGCAAATACATAGAAACACTATAGAAATATTTTAAGAATCATTTCTAAATTAAACTTACAAAGAAGTGTTGTATCATACTTATCAGTAAACAGCATTCTTAGGATGCTCAATAAATGTCTGTTGGTAATGGTTTACTCAGCACGCGCGCGCGCACACACACACACACACACACACACACACACACGAATTTTCTTAGAAACACAGCTCCACTGGGCAACATTAATCCTTTGTCTCTTAGCCATTGATTATCTCTACCTGCCAAACAGGAAATGAGCTATCTTTGCGGAGAGTTTCCTTTTTATTGCTTTATGGAACAGTAAGCCTAAACAATTGAAAAGCAGCAACTGAAATCACTGTGGAGGAGATTCAATCTTGTAGCAGGGATTGCCCACGTTGCTCAAAGGAGATGATGTTTCAGGATAAGACCTTGCCACAGGTCACAATGTGGAAGAAGAAAGGCAGAAGTGAACTCACCTCAGACGAAGGCACTCTCAGGGAAGAGGTGTGGAGTACGAGGAACAAAAGATACTGGAAATCTATAATTCAAGGCAGTTGAATACAGGAATAAGACTGGAAACTAATTAGAAACCAAGTATGAAGAATTAACTGTTATCAGAAAGGCAGCAATAAATTAAGACTTCAGAATTACCAAAAAAAAAAAACCAAAAAAACAAAAAAAACAGATTTAGAATAAAAGCACTGTGGTCATTTTAAAAACAGCATTAACATTACTGCAAAGAAAATGCTAAAAAGGATAAAGTTTGCCATCAAGACACCAAACTGAGCATGAAATAAAACAAGAGGAAGACATACTATAGTGACAATTTATCCTGAACACTGGTTTAGAAATGAAAGGAAGAACAGCAGGCAACAACTGATAGGGATGTATAGATGGCCAATGTGAGAACAGGATACGACAAAGGTCTTTTAAAGGATGACGCTATGTCTCTGCATGTTGCATCAACAAATATGCTAATGAAATATATAAGTCATTACAAATTCATTAACAAGCAAAGTGTTCCAGAAATGCAAAACACTGTATTGCTACACACAGCCCTTTCATTTCAAAGTACCTGGTCACATATAAAGAACCAAGGTCTTGTCTGAATATTGTCCTTTTTGTTGTTGTTGTTGTTGTTCTTTATGGGTGGGGTGGAAGAGCAAAAGGGTGATTTTTGAAGAATTAAAATGAGAAATACCAATCCAGTACATATATGAGGATACATTTCTAGGCCATATTGTTTAAAGCATTTGAAATGAACAGCAATGTAGAAGACAGCCAGGCCCCTCCCTTAAAAAATTAGTGTTTAAAAGATGTATCTTAGGTGCATTTTCAACATTTTATGCACGTTATTGAGTTCAAGCCATAAACCCTCTGATTATTAGATATTTTGTAATATATAATTTCTCAGAAAATTTTGAGGCCTATGTTTTTACTTATCCACTAGGGAAACATACTATCTTCAATTATAGTTTGATCAAAAAAGTCTACCCTAATAAACAAACATAAACATAAAAAAAAGTCTACCCAAGTTGTGACACTGCTGTGGAAGGCCGATAGATGAAACTGTAAAGCAAGGCCACAAGCATTGAGAGGAGTGTGGGGCAAGGTCTAGCGAATGCAGTGGAGCAGTGGGAGTTGTGCTAAAGAAACTCTGCAAGGTGTGTCCCTTTACTTATCCAGTGCTAATTGAAGCTAGGTAAAAGGATTATTCATTTTTGTGAAACAAAGTAAAAAAAGGATGTGAGGAATTTGCTTTTCCTGAAAGGACCTATTATAACTACAGAATCACAGCTGAAAATGAGAGGCATTGAAGGCTTCTGTGACAACCTATCCCCAAAATAAAAAAAAAAAAAGTCCAGAGAGGAAGCTATTGAAGAGCGTTCTTGAAATTTAAGATATAGAACCTGAAGTGTAGATCTTCACAGTTGGCTTCTGGTAGTGTGTGTGAGGAAGGGCACTCAGTTTTCTTTAAGGGACTGGTCGATGGGAGTTTGACCATGCTCTGTGGAGTAATTTTAATCCAGCAACACAACTGCTTTGGAAATAGATTGCATCCAAAGACCTTCTAGGTCTAGATGAATTGGTTGGAATGCAGAAACACTACCACTACTATTTATTTTTTATTGTTTATATTTTGTTAATTTATTATTTTTGAAACCTTCATGATGGAATTATATAACAGACATTTATATATGTGTATACATTTTCTTCACCCAGGAAATACTTTTAAATATATCCATTTTTTTTAAACTAGTATTTTATATCTTTTCATGTCTATATGGCAGACTATTGTGTAACAGTGATATCACTTATTTTACATGTGGTGGTCACCCCTTTACCAAGTTTGCCACTATACACAATGTAACTTATGAACAGTCATGTGTGGTAGGTTCCTGGAATAGAATTTGTAAGTCACTGTGTGCATGTGAGTATTCACACCTGTAGGCACCACTGCAGTGCGATAGTTCCGATTATGCTGCTTCCATGTGAAATTATTAGTGTAATCTTCCATTCTTATTCCTATGTTGTTGTATCTCTCTTGTTGTGATTTTTGCTTTTATTTTCCTGAACGATGATGAAGTTGAACAATTTTCCTATATTTATTGCCACTCTTATGTTTTATTTTTTCCCTGTTAATTTTTGAGTGATTTTTAAATATATTATGCATACAAATAGTTTATCAATTACATGTAACTAAAATGTATTCTATCCTGTAGCTTAGTTTTCACTTCTCCAATTGTATCATTTAATAAACAGAATATTTCATTCCTAATGTTCCTAAATAACCAATCTTTTCCTGCAAAGTGAACAAAAATTGTTTGGGAAAATAAATATTCTCCCATACCATAGTAAGAAAATATTCTATATATTATTTTGGCATTTGTTTCTGGACAATCTTTTAACTCTTTCTTATCACAATGACTTTTGTACTATTAATCTACACATTGCTCTGATATTCTTCTCCATAAAGAATTACTATTCTACACACAGATAATTTTGATTTAATTTTACCCTACTTCTTCCTTACATTCATCTGTAAAACACCATATCTTCATATTGGAAAATTTTTTTCTTGTCTACTATTTTTTTTGTTTTGTTTTGTATGTTTATTGCTATGAACTGGAGGAGGAGAGATGAACAGCATATTAGCTACCTTTTTTCTTGGTGTGATAGAATACCCTGGCAAATAAAATCAACATAGGGGAAAGGAAAGGTTTTCTTTAGCTTACAGTTCCAGAGGGTCTGGGTCTGTCATGGCAACAGGGAGTAAGGATATGGTGGCTGGAGCAGGAAGCTGACTGACTGATCACCTTTCACCTTCACAGAGGAAACAAAACAGGAAGTGGGTCTGTACAATAAAACCTTAGATCCTACCCCCAGTGGCATACTTCCTTCAGCAAGGCTTCATTTCCTAAACATCCAATTCCTTCCCAGTCCACACAATCAGCTGAAGATGTGTTCAAATAACTCACCTACAGGGACATGACATTTCTAATTCAAACCATTACAAATAGTATATAATATTGATAAATGTTCTTAGTGGTTTTTAATTGAAAATCACTAACCTCAATCAGTTTACTTTTCATGTCTTTAAGCCTATATATATGTTTTTTAAGTGCTGTATTTTGGCTTTATGGTAGAGTTGTTTTGCAGGAAAGCTGTCTTTTTCTCTGTATTCTCATATTGTTTCCTTTGTTTACTAAAAAATCTAAAATTAGTGAAGCAGTGCATAATGTTGATTATTTGGAGTTTAATATTTATGTCAGCTGGACTCTGCATCTTAACTATGTTTAGGTCATGTAACATTCACACAACAGCTCTTGACTTTTCTACAATCAATCACAACCTTTTCTATCACCATGTCTTGGTCACACCCTCCCATGGTCACACCCACTGTGATCAACAGACACCTTGATTTGCCTTCTTAATGAGAAATTGAATAACTAATTTGCTCACTTAGACATAACTTCAAATGCCCTGGACTCTACTTTGTAAGAAAGACTAAATTAACTCAATCCTGGTTAGATTTATTAGACTACGTCAATAATTGTGCTAAACAGTCTCTCAACTTGTTTTTTTTTTACATATCATGTCATATTTTATTGTTTTTAATTATGTATTTTTCTTTCCGTCTTTTCACCCTCCATTCTGCCTTCATTTCTTTCCCTAGGGAATAAACCTAAGCCCTTTCTTATATATGCTAGGCAAGTTGTTCCATCACTGAGCCCAAACTTAAGAAAAAAATGTTTTAAAGAGAATTTGCCCCTTACAATTAAAATGTCTCTACATCTTTAGCTCTAAGCACAAAGAATTCTTTCCAGGACCTCCCAATGTCTGTCATACCACTTTCCTTTCATTTTCCTCGGGTCTTTGTCTGAAGCAGTGATCTCTGTTCTGCATTTTAAATGCTAATTAATTGCTCCCAGAGGCTTGGTTGTTGTCTGTTATTTTGCTTGCTAATCGCTGTCTTTGATTGGCTTAATAAAATGTGAAGGCCTGTGATTGGGCGGGCAAAGAGAGTGGTAGGTGGGGAAAAGGTTGGCAGTCTCTGGAGGAGGAGAGAGGATCATGGGAAGAAAAAGCCAAGAAGAGGAAGGAGGAGACATGCCATGGGTAAATGTAAGAATCATATCTCCATATGGTCTCGAACATCATCATAGCATGGAGAATAATAGCCCAAGGGGATGTTTGTATATTGAGGGTCTTATTTGGGGAACAGAATTACAAGCAACTTAGTTAGGCCAAGATTGCACAATCCAGGCTAAGGCTTGTTAAGATCCATGAGGTGTCTGTGTATTTATTTATAATGGCAGGTTAAGGATTAACATTTAACTATAACATAAAAACTGGTAAATAATTTAATAAACATTTGTACATTTGTCTTTATTAATTTTTTATTATTTATGAAAAAATTTAAATCTGTATATATTTTGATCATATTATTCCCCTCCCAATGTCCTTCTTGGTTCTCTTCCTACCCTTCCCCAGACAATTTTAATTATTTCTCAAGAAACAAAAACACAATGCAACAACACCAACTCCTGAAATCCAAGAAAGCAAAATAAAACACACACTCAAAAAACACCAAACTGCTACCAACCAAAAGCACAAACACACACACACACACACGGAATATCTTGTGTGCTGTATGGATGTAACAGCTGTCAGTAAAAATCATATGACCTGTAGGAAAGTTTAGAATAGGAAGTGGTGGGTAGAGAGGATTCTGGGAGAGTGTGAGACTCGAGAGATTCATCTGGGAAGATGTGAGGAGGACAGAGACATGGTTCCTGGGCACAGGTAACCAGTCACTTGGCAGAACTTACACTAGAACAAATGGGTTATTTTAAGTTATTAGTTAGTCAGGGAACAGACCTAGCTGTATGGCCTAGGCATTTGTAAATATATTTTCAGTCTCATGAGTATTTATTCTGGGAATTTGGGACCAGGAGGAAGAAAAATCTGCAACAGACACATACGCATACACACACACACACACACACACACACACACACACACACACACACTCACACCTGTGTTGTTCAGTATATGTTGGTCAACTACTCCTGACTATGAGACCTGCCCTGACATGGTTAATATACCTATTGGAGACAACTGATTTGCCTTCTTCCAGCAGCTATAAATGACAATTCAGTTGTTTATAAATTTACCCAAGCAGGTAAGTTTTTATTTATTCAATTTTTTAAATATAGCAAAATTAAATATAATAGGATTAATGAAAACTATCATATCAAAGTTGGATGAGATAAATCAGCAGAAGAAAAAGAGCCCAAGAGAAGGCACAAAAATCAGAGACCCACTTGTTTAGATACTCAGGAATCCTATCAAAACATTAAACTGGAAGCCATAACATAGGAGAAATCTTTTTCTGATGATGGCTGAACAAGAAACTAATCTATGAATATGAATACAGCAGAATATCATTAGGAATCATTTTATCACTATTTCTATGAGTTATCATGTTTTCTATGAGTTATCTTGATATTTTAAATCAATAAAGACATCTGTATAACAAAGATTCTTATTTTTTCTATTCTTATTATACCTTTCATGTTACCTTTTGATTAGAAACTCTGTCAGAAATTTTTGTGTGCAATGTAACATATATTTCTTTTTTCTCTCATTTAACAGAGGTTTAAAATCATTAGTTATCAGATTTTTCTAAAAATAGTAAATTGAAAATAGAATGACTTCTAATGCTTATGAAGTAAGTATATGGAGGTAAGGCAGGGTGATTTCACTTCCCTGAGGCTACAGTGGTCAGGCAATGTATTGTGCTTAATACAGAGATCACCCAGTTCAGTGATCAATCAGTGAGTGCTTTGACCTATGTTAGCTGGAACAGAGTTATAATCTGTTGTGATAGTTTTCAAACAAATGCATCTCAAACGCATGATGTACAGAAGTGAGAACAAGTGGACTACTGAAGATATTCATAAATTATTGTGATGTACAGAGTTTCTTAAGAAACATTGCTATGCTGTGTGAAGACAATAAAATAGGTCAAGATTCTATAAGGATATTTTTAAGAAACACATGTAATATGTAAACAAAAATTGAATTTACCATCTCCCTGTGAGTTAGAACTGTTTCATTATGAAGATTAAAATTTACTGCACCTTCAAGAATAGGCTGGGTTTTCAGAGCTTTTAGGAATATATGGAAAGGGAGAAAGCTGTGGATAAGCTCACTCACACTGACAGAAATGATAGTTACATGGAAATATATAGAAATAGTTTCTTTTTTTTAAATACTTTATTTTTTTTCTTCAAGTTACATCTCAGTCACAAACCCTTCCCTATTCCCCTTTCCTATCCCGCCCTTCCACCCTCTTCCCCCCAGCAGTTTCCCCTTTCAGTCCAACAGATGGTTCCTTCTCTTATAACAGTAAATACTATACAAAACAACAGATATAAATATGCCACATTTATGAGAATTAAATGGCCCAGTATACCTTCCCAATGTCCAGTTTATACATATTTGGCCCCTGACTTTAACATTCTACTATCTAACCATCTCCATGAGTTTAAAGGTCTATATCTGACTCAACATTCATACTAACTTGCAACACAATTTTAAGAGTATCTTCTTAGATCTATAACACCCTCTTGATTCCTACAGAACTCAAAATTTAACTATGAGACTCTAGATGTCTATTCTTCAACCACCTCAGAGACCTGAGAGGGATAAATATATCTGCTTATATAGGAAGTGCAGGGCCTGCAGCTTCCAAAACTAAGAAATGACATACCAGTGACTGCCTGGACAGTTCCCATTTTCTCTCCACGCAATTGAATAGATCTTTGTATATTGATACAAATTTAAAGGTAACGCTTCCTAATGGTATCATACCTAGAGATACTTAAAAATAAAATGTGAAGCTCTGGCCTCTTGATACCAACCGTCTAAAATGGTCTAGGATAGTTAAGTAAAACAAACTCCTAGTCATGCAAACATGTCACTTTGTTAGCTACTATGACAGTCTACCACAGATATTCTCTAAACTACTCAGTAATCAAGTTGTTAAGAGACAAGCAACATTTGCTTATCTAAATACAAGAGATGGATAGGGCATCTTCAAAAACCCCAAGAGATCTGCAGAATATGGCATTCAAAGATGTTATCTTAAAATAAGATTTTCTTTTTTTTGATATCGAGACATATCAGCTCCTGATAGCACCCCCTATTCTACTCCAAGGAAGATAAGCATCAAAGAATCTCCAGTGTGAGATGGTTGAATTAGTGGCAAGCCTATCTCTTGGCATGAAAAAAACCCCTTGCTCCAACTGCAGACAGACTGCTGTCCAAAAAGGACAAAACTTGGTAGCAGGGAAGTCGACAGCCTAGCTCTGCCAAGACAGGGTAGGTAAGTCCTTCATAATCCCTGCTCTACAACAAATGTCTGTCAGAGAAACAGGACCCAAAGGCTGAAGACTGATGCAGGAATGTATGGAGAAATAGTTTCTTATTCCCCGCTCGTATACTCTATTCGATGAACATGTGAAGAAGTGAATAAACCAATCAACCTCGCCATCATGAACCTGGCATGTTCTCAGGATACAGTGAGCCTACACATGCAGAACAAAATCAAACTACTGACCATCACAAAAGGAGTCAGAACAGAAACCAAAAACTAAATATAATGGCTAAGATAATACCTTATCAGGAGTTCCCCTCAGTACATTCTAGAGCGATCTCTTGATTAAGAAAAGAACCCAACTGGAAACAAGGGTATTTGATAATCAAGGTCTTGCATTATTTTCAGACAATTGAAAAATATCTAGGAAATTAATTACAGATGATTTTTAAAAATTTTTTCTAAATCACAAAATCTCACTTATTACATGACTGCATTTGACCTTTCAGGTTTATACTGTATTTCATATAAGTTGGTGACCTGTAACCCTTAAGTTGTACTTGGCCTGTTGTCTGTCTGTCTCCTCTGTAGAAAAAAAATGGCTAAATGATTTACTAGTATTTGTATTGTATTTAATTGGTGTTAATCCTAAACCCACCATTATAAATGAATACACATAGACACCACGTGGATTTTCACAAGCCTAGGCCTAAGTTGTGCAATCCTGGCCCATCTAAGCTGGCTCATAATTCTATTACCCAAATATGACCCCATATATACATACATCCCTTTGGACTGCTATTCTTCACACTATGGTGATGTTCCAGGTCACGTGGAATGACCTTCTTTAATCTACCCCATGGCGTATGTTTCCTTCTTCCTGATCCTGGCTTCTCTCTGCCAAGCTTCTTCCTCCCAAGATGCTCTCTGTCTCTCAAGCCCTCACACCTTAGTCCCACCTATCTCTGTCTTTGCCCAATCTCCAGGCCTCAGCATTTATTTAACCAATCAGAGACAATTAGGTAACAGACAGCAAGCAGGACCAATCAACATTGAGAATGCTTAACTACACCTCATCACCCCTCCTATTGTCTTTCTTCACCTTTTTGAACCTCTGATCTTGCTCTCTTAGTGTTCCTTTCTTCCACTTTCAATATATCTATCTAAAAAGAATAAATACTAGAAAATTCTATGTTGGTATTTTGATTATTATAACTGGCTCCATTCTATTTGCACTGCATTTGCAAAGCTCCATTTAGGCTTCGGAAATACTTCAGAGCAGAGTTATCCTAGAATGGAAAACAGTAATGAAAAAATAAAAATTAAGTTGCACTTAATCAGCAAGATGTCAGCATTTTTAGATATTTTAGTATGTAAGGTATATAACTATTCTAGATAAATATCAGAAATTTATAGTTAGTCATTTGAAGGATATTTTTTAAAAGTTGACAATATTTTGCAACTTTTGTAAATAGATATGATAATTTACAAACTGTGACTTGCTTCACTGGAGCCATATGAGTTTCCATAAAATTCTGACTTTTAGAAATGTTGTTTAATGTATATATTTACAGAAACACGGGTATTGTACAAGCTAAGAGTTTGTGATATAATGACCATGCAATGACATTGTAGTTTCTATTATATAGAATTAAAGCTATGATTCTGAAGCCAAAAAAAACATAATTAGCAGAACTTTAATTGCAAGGAGAAGGAGGAGAAGGAGAAGGAGGAGGAGGAGGAGGAGGAGAGGAGAAGGAGAAGGAGAAGGAGAAGGAGAAGGAGAAGGAGAAGGAGAAGGAGAAAGAAGAAGAAGAAGAAGAAGAAGAAGAAGAAGAAGAAGAAGAAGAAATCTAAGTTACAGGCTATCATTAGCCACTCAATTACCTAAAACAAGATTGAGAAAAGAAAACAAAATACAAGCTCACTGCCATAAACCTGGTATCTCTCAGTGATCACTGAGTAGACTCTGTAATATTACAGCCCCACACCATGTGTGTGTTGAAAGCATCTATGAATTAAACAATTGACCTTTAAAAGAGAAAACATGGTGAGCTAAAAACTCAGGTTCATGTCTTACTGTGCCAATTTACCTAGTCTTAGATGAAATGAGGGAAAAACTGGTTGTGCATAAAAAGGCTTTATTAACTCAAATGTCCACATGTTTATGTTTGTGTATAGGCTTCTATCAAGGATTCAGAGCGAAGTGTGACAAAGCAATTATTTAAATAATGCCTGGATTGCAGAAGCATCTACTGGTCCACCTACTATCGGCTGTAAACCTCCCCCTTCCTTGAGAGAAAATTAATGTAACATTTTCTCTCTTACAGCTGACAGCTAAGAGCATAATTAGAGTCTAATAAAACACGGAAAAGTCACAAATGCAAAGTGGAATAAACAGTAAACAGCAAAGGGAGAGGAGACCCAGGAACGTGATGGCTGAGTAATGCCTCAGATATACTGTGTGCACACTGACACTGTCACGCTCTCAGCAGCCCCAAGTGTGTGGTAGCCCGGTGGAGACAGACAGCTCGAATTAATCCCAAGAGAAGCGCATGACAGGCGAGTGAAGCAGACAATTAGAATGAAGGAGGAAATTGGAAATGGCAAAGGTGTGAACATATGTCAAATTACAACTAAATGATAAATTACAATTCTGTCATCGGAATAAGCTGTAATTAAGAAAGATTTCAGCTATCCCTCTTGAAAAAAAAAAAAAACAGAAACAAACCCGAGAGCACCGGATTTCACCCTCAGTTTAGGTTTGCAGAATTGTTTCCATCCATCTCACACACGGAGCTTAGTCTTCCTGGTTTTTGAGCTGCATTATTTGTGTACATTAAGGATAATTTTTCTCTTTCCTGTTCCCCGTTTTCCAGACTGGCAGAATGATAGTGTCAAAAATGAACAGGAAGCTGAATGTGTCTGCTATAAAAACCTGCACTGAGGCTTGCTGCTGAGGCTGCTGAGGCAATCTAATTATTTTAAACAAGCCTGCACAGTCCAGCTGACAATTAAGGGAAGTCTGCTGCTCTATGGCTTGGGGGATTGAGAGGAAGCCGGGTAATCACTGTATACTCGTCCCTTTCGCTTAGGCGTTAATGAATGTGGGTGGGGCTTCTTGGCAGTTTTCGGCCACTTAACCACAATTTAAAACAGCTGTGTAATTAGCACCCGTTTCTGCATCCAAATCTCCAATTCCAATTTAGAGTTTGTAACACCTGTAGTTTTGTTACAAGTTCTAAGTAAGACTATGGCTGGGGGATGACAGAAGCAATAGAATAAGATTGGCAAAGGCAGTTCCAGAGAGGGCATTCTGTCCCATGGGTCCGTGTGCCCAGACTTGATGGGGAAGGAATCTCACGTGTGCCTCGTGAAGGTGCCTCGTGAGGAGAGGATTTCTACAGCATAGTCAACACAGAACATTCTGGTCTTGAATTTTTTAAGAAAGCAGACATGTCTCTGACTTATACAACCCTTACAAACTCTATTTAAAAAAAAAAGAGAAAAGAAAGAGGAGGGGGAGGGAGAGAGAGAGGAAGGAAGGAAGAAAAAGAAGGAGAGAAGAAAATAGGTAACATACTATTGGAAAGGACTATGCCCTGTGCCCAAGGTGATAAACTTATTTAGCATATCTAGAAAAAGGTAAAATTGAATTGGTTGGCCATCTTCCACCTGTTATTTAGTGACCATGAAAGCATTGATTTTTGAAATGCAATGAGAACTGTAAGGTTAATAGTGATAATTTATGGGAAGGCTTGATCATAAATAAAATTTCTTAATCTATAAACATCCTCCAGTTGTTTGAATATGTAAAAGGCAATGTTCTAAATTTTCTGTGCATCATATAAGTTGTCAAATGGAAAGAACAGTAAGTAGTGACAATCTTTCACTCACAGAATAATAATGGTACAATGTGATCCTCTTTTGGTGCACTCCTTTAATCTCAGGACTCAGGAGGCAGAGGCAGGTGGATCTCTGTGAGTTCGAGGCTAGCCTGGTCTACAAAGTTAGTTCAGGACAGCCAGGGCTACATAGAGAAACCCTATCTTGAAAAACCAAAGCAACAACAACAACAACAACAAAATATCATAGTTCAGTTAAGGAAAGTTGTTTCATTTGCCTTAGAGTTCAAGTTTGTGTAAACCCCCTAAGGCATGAGTTAATAGGTCCCTCCAACACACACTTCTCTAACTGACAGAATGGCAGTTTCAGCCTCTGTCACAAAGTCCATCTCTAGTCCCCCAGTGGGACCTCTCCCTGATTTATGCTAATTTGGGATGAAAAGTCTGAACAAAAACCCACCAATCCCTAAGCTCCCCCAAGGTCAGGACTTGAAATCCCACCAATCATCACTCTGTAAATCTTTATCCTACAAAGATCTGTCCCCTCAAAAATCCTATGTAAAGGCTGTGCTTGCACAGCTCTCTGCTGTCCTCTCCTGGGGGCAGAGGCCGCTACTCCTGGATTCCTCCCTCCTCTCCTGGGTTCATACCTCCATGGCTCCTGAGTCCCATCTAAAAAGTCTGTGTGGCTCCTGAGCTCCCAAGTCTCAGGATACCCTTCCCATGGGATGCTGTTCCACCTAAAAAAAGAGCTGTGTGGTTCATGGGCTCCCAGGCCTTCAGGATTCCCCTCCCTTGGGATACCATCCCACCTCAGAACTGTGTGGTTCCTGAGCTTTTGAGTTTTGAGTTTCCTGGACACCTTTTCATCCGACCAGGAAGGCTAACACTGGTTATGCCGCCCAATGCATAGTCAGCTCTCCTGCTCTCATGCCCTCGAGGCCAGCTTACCCACATCCTCACCTCTAGAGCCAACTCCATTGTGCTACCCAGTTGAGGCCTAGGGCCCACTCTCCCAAGTGTTGCAGTCAGTGAGGAGCTTGACTGTAGAGAGCTGTGACATGCCGCGCCTTAAAGATGGCGCTGGTCTCCGCCTTCCACCAGCCCGACGATGAGCGCTCTCGGTGGTAAACAAGTCCATATTTGGCTAAGACTGCTG
>CAJQZJ010004763.1:3112579-3141261 GCA_907164525.1 Lophiomys imhausi
CTCTCTCTCTCTCTCTCTCTCTCTCTCTCTCTCTCTCTCTCTCTCTCAGGCTGCAGGTGGAATTTTTTCACAGAAAGAACTGTCCTGGTCAGATTTTTGTCAAGTGGATACATACTAGAGTCATCTGGGAAGAAAAACCTTAAATGAGAAGACACCTCTATTAGATTGCTTGCAGGCAAGTATAGGATATTTTCTTTCTTTTAAAATGCATTTATTTATTTTTTAGAATTTTATACAATATATTTTGATTATATTCTTTCCTATCTCTCAAATATATATATATGTATATATATATATATATATATATTTATCTCACCCTCCCTTATGTACCCACACAACTTTATGTTCTTTCTCTCTTAAAAAAAAAAAAAGAGACAGACAGGCAAACACACACACACACACACCATGGAGTCTGATTCATGTTGACTAACTACTCCTGAAAATGAGGCCAGCTTTAGAGTGCATTTTACATACCCAGTGTCACTGCATTGAATAAAATTTCCTTTCCCTCTCCCAGAAGCTATGAATTGCAAAAAGGTTCTTGGTGGAGGGAACATTGTTATCATCCCCAGTGAGATAATCCAGATCAAGAAAGACGTTATATGTTTTTCCTTATGTGGATGTTAGTTTTCAATTTTTAGGCATGTATGTTTTATTTAGAATATCACAGAGGTTACATAGCTAGTAAGAGATGGGGAGAGGAAGGGATCTTCTACAGAGGGGGCATTTTCTTGATTAATGATTGATGTGGGAGGGCCCACCTCATTCTGGTGGTACCACGCCTAGGCAGCTGGTTCTGTGTGGTACAAGAAAGCAGTCTGAGCAAGCCATAGGAAGCAAGCCAGGAAACATCACTTCTCCACAGTCTCTATTCCAGCTCCTGCCTCAGGTTCCTGTTTGACTTCCTGATCTAATTTCCTGTAATGATGGACTGTAATCTTCAAAGTGATTTAAGCCATTGCTTCTGGAATAATAACACATATAAGTAATATAACTAACAATGTCTGAAATTTCAAAAACATTACTAATTTGCATGCTTCCATTCTAAACTGAAAATTAAATGAGTATTTTTTAACTTTCAGTATGTAGAAACTAAACTAAATACTAATAAATAACATAGGCTCAAAGAAATATTTTTAAGTAAGTATATTGAGCACTTGACTGAAGATCAAAAGCAAGGCCAAGGTTTCAACTCTTGCCATTTCAAATTTAGCACTGTAGCACAGATTGCTTATGGAAATCTGAAACATGGATGAAAAGAATCCAAAGCACAAAACATAAAAAAATTGCTGTGTATTTATATAAATACTCATTTCTTAATTTACATCCATTCTTCGGATGTTTGTCAATTCAACACAATATGAACTCAAGCCAAAATAAGACGTTTTATGGATATTGATCAACTGACTCTGACATTTTCATGGGCAGTAAAAAGAATCAGACATCAAACATAACACTGAAAGATAAGTTCGAGGCCTGTCTATGCCTGACTTTGAGCTTTATGATAAAGTCGATCTAGAGAACGTGGTTCTGGAAAAAAAAACAAAACAAAACAAACAAAACCCCAGACCAACATAGTTCAATAGGACAGAAGAGAGAGCTAAGAAATGGAGCAACACCAAAAGAGTTCACTGTAACTGACAGAGCAGCAGAGGCAGAACAACAAAGCTAACTTAATTTTACACAATTCTGAACAGACACATTGCAATCCTCACAAATATTAATTTAAAGGGGACCAGAAGCCTAAATGTGAAAATTTACATATCTAGATGATAATGGGCTAAAAATATTGATGTTGGGCTGGCTGTGACTTTTTAAACAAAACAACCCAGTCAGATTCCTAAAGGAAAAATCGATGAGCTGAACTTCTTTACAGTCAGCAAATTCTAGTCTGAAGAAGACATAGCTAATAAAACACAAGCAACCGATTGGAGAAAACAATTTTAAAAGATATCTGACAAATGATTTGCAGAGAGTTTTTCTGTGTTTGTTTGTTGTTTAATTTTGTTTCAATCAGCATGTGCAGAAGGGACACAGATCCCCACATGATTTCTTCACACAATTTTATTATTAATACCAAACAATAGTGTGTGTTTTCTGTGGTTGATGAGTCCGCATTCACACATTGTAAAGTTATCGTGAGGGGGCCAAGATGGCAGCGACCTACACTGACGCATATTGAACATGGGGAAAAAAGAGCCATAAAAAACACAGAGTTATTGGGCACTGTGCAAAAACCAGAGGGGCTAGACCCCCCCCGGGAACACTCACAGCTCCCAAGGGACTGTTAAAAGTCCCAGGGTAAGGCTCTCCCCATCTCTCGCAGACATGGAAGCCACTAAACCCGGGATTTGGGAACTCCCATTTGGAGAGGCGCCTGGTAAGAACGACCCCAACTCACAGCAGGCAGAATCAGGGTCCACTTGGCGATCGATCACTAGCCTACTGGGCTCCCCACACCTCAGGAAGAACTTATACTCACTTAAGAAACATTGCGGGATAGTGGAAGTCTTAGCAAGGAACAAACAGGGAGCTCAGCGGGTGGTCCGCAGCCGCTCGAACATGGAGGGCGGAGGTTCTGAGAGAGCGGGAAGCCTGGAAGCCAAAGGCAGGCGGGAGGGGCCGAATCCCCACGCAATCATGGCAGCGCAGCTGGGGAGGGAGCCCGGCGCCTGCAGGGCCAAATCCCCGTGAACCCACAGCAGGACAACTGGGTAGGGAGCCAGGTGCGGGCAGGGCCAGGGATCCGCGCACCCACGGCTGAGCTGCTGGGTGTGGAGAAAGGAGAACCCTACTCCATTGCTGGTGGGAGTGCAGGCTTGTGCAACCACTATGGAGGTCTGTCTGGAGATATCTTAGAAATCTAGGAATAACCTTGCCTCAGGACCCAGCCATACCACTTCTGGGTATACACCCAAAGGACCTCTCATGGAGACATAGGGAAGTCTCCTCATCTATGTTCATAGCAGCCTTATTTGTAATAGCTAGAAATTGGAAACAACCCAGATGTCCCTCAACTGAAGAATGGATTAAAAATGTGGTACATCTATACAATGGAATATTACTCAGCTATCAGAAACAATGAAATCATGCAATTCACTACCAAATGGATGGATCTAGAGAAGCTCATCCTGAGTGAGCTAACCCAGTCTCAGAAAGATGCACATGGCATCTATTCACTTATAGTGGGATTTTAGCTATATCGTACAGGATATCTGTACTACAATCAACACACCAAAAGGAACATGGACATAAACTTTTTTTTTATCTTTTCCTTTTTCCTTCTCCTTTTTTCTTTTTTCTTCTCTTTTTCCTCTTTTTTTTTTGCTGATATTCTTTGTTTTTGTGGGTTTGTGTGTTTGTTGGTCTTTTTGTTAGTATTCCCCCAGTAGCAAGGAGACACCTTTCACTGGCAGTACTGCCTCGCAGGCCCCCAGTGAATGAAGAAGGTCTTGGCCCTCATATGACTCCTGATCTGTGGTGAGAGACTGTTAGGCAGGGACACTCCACCCCAGAGGAACAAGACAGAAGGTTCAGTGCGTAGAGCATGGGAGGGTGGGGCTGGGAAGCGGGAAAAGAGGACAATATAATAAGGATGTAACCTGAAGCAACAAACAAATAAATTTATTAACTAAAAAAAAAAAAAAAGGGGGGGGCAGGTGGCAGGGCTGAAACACTGTGAATGGAATAGAGGATACAGCCATTCGGCCTGGTTTTGCAGAGCTCCAGGTGTAGAGAAGACCTGGAGCTAAGGTAAAATACAAGAGAATTGTGGTGTTGGCCCATGCCTTTGACTTCAGTGGAGACGGGGGGAGCACTGTCAAGTTGGTGGACTTACGTATTCTGGAGTCATATGGAGCGGGGTGGTGAGGGTGCATACTCTTTGTCCCACTATTCAAGAAAGGTACACCCTTGGTCCCACCTCCCAGCACACTGGAGACAGAAACGGGCAGATCCAGGAGCTCAGGGTCAGCCTGATGCAGGGCAAACTCTAAATAGAGAAAGACTTCGATCCAGGAGTGGTGGAACACATCTTTGTTCCCTTCAGATGGGAACCACAGGTCTCTGATCCCAATAATTAGAGTTCAGAGACACACACATGGGATTTGGAGGGACCTAGGTTTGGAGGCTACTTACAAAAGGCCTTCTCGATGCAGGCAGATTGTCCTTTGGGATCTCAAAATATATACACTGGAGCGGGTTTAGCTCCAAGGTGACAGAATGATTTCTTCTTTAACCCGGATTGAAAGATAACGCTTTGTATGTTGTCAGAATGCCAAATTTGCTTCAGGAGAAGTACTACCTAGCCCCCCCCCCCCAAACAAAAAGAGGTTAATTGTTCCAGGGTTGGGATTGGGGCAGGGCTCTGTTCTTATCTTTCCAGGAGAATCGAAGCATCCATTAGGGGAGCCCGGGGACGGCTGGACAGCGGAAACCTCAGCAGAGAGCCGAATCAGGCACCAAAGAGGACAAGTGACCCAGTTGATTCTGCCTGGCAGAGTTCCTCAATAGCTGTCTCCACTGGGGACCTGCAACCACGGCAATCCAATGTCGCTGGGACCGTTCAGCTCTACACAATGCCCCGGCCGGAACCTCAGTGAAGCCTGCAAGATCAGCTTCTGCCTACAAACTCCTTATGTCATCTAAACAGCTGAGAACAGAAGGACTGAACATAAAAGGAGTGTACTAACATTTTTAACCATTTTTTCCATTTGGGTTAGGGCCCCAAACAGGTCTACTATGACCCAAATCAGCAGGAAGTCACTTTAAGGGAGCGACGTCCCATGCCCAGAGGGTGGGGAAGGTGTTTCTCTGCCCTTCTTTTTGGTTATTTGAAGGATAACTGAAAACTCTGATATTTAGGGGAAGAGATTACAAGCTGATAAACGGTCCTGTTTAATTTGTTTTGGAGGTTAGCCCCAGGGACTTCCTACGTTTCCTTTTCTGTATCCTTCTTCCTCTCCTATGTAGGAGTGCATAGGCTTGAGAAAAATGAGATATAGACATAGCACAGGAAGGTCCAAGAAGAAGGAGCAGATTAATGAATATGCTCTTATACCTTTGTATATTGATACAAAATTAGTAGTATATTTGGCTAAAGTGGTATTGACCATTGTTTATTGTGCAAAAATAAGATTGTATTGGATTACATCGCTATTGAACTTTGTATATTGATACAAAATTAAGATTATAGTTGGCCACAATGGTATTGACCCTTGTATATGGACAAAATATTAAGATTGTATTGGGCTACATAGGCATTGAACTTTGCATATTGATACATAATTAAGAGTATATTTAACCACAATTGAATAGATCTTTGTATATTGATACAAAATTAAAGGTAACGCTTCCTAATGGTATCATACCTAGAGATACTTAAAAATAAAATGTGAAGCTCTGGCCTCTTGATACCAACCATCTAAAACGATCTAGGATAGTTAAGTAGAACAAAATCCTAGTCATGCAAACATGTCACTTTATTAGCTACTATGACAGTCTATCACATATATTCTCTAAACTACCCAGTAATCAAGTTGCTAAGAGACAAACAACATTTGCTTATCTAAATACAAGAGATGGATAGGGCATCTTCAAAAACCCCAAGAGATCTGCAGAATATGGTATTCAAAGATGTTATCTTAAATTAAGACTTTCTTTTTTTTGATATCGAGACATATCAGCTCCTGACAGCACCCCCTATTCTACTCCAAGTAGAAGATAAGCATCGAAGAATCTCCAGTGTGAGATGGTTGAATTAGTGGCAAGCCTATCTCTTGGCATGAAAAAACCCCTTGCTCCAACTGCAGACAGTCTGCTGTCCAAAAAGGACAAAACTTGGTAGCAGGGAAGTCGACAGCCTAACTCTGCCAAGACAGGATAGTTAAGTCCTTCATAATCCCTGCTCTACAACAAATGTCTGTCAGAGAAACAGGACCCAAAGGCTGAAGACTGATGCAGGAATGTATGGAGAGAAATGGGAACTGTCCAGGCAGTCACTGCTATGTCATTTCTTAGTTTTGGAAGCTGCAGGCCCTGCACTTCCTATATAAGCAGATATATTTATCCCTCTCAGGTCTCTGAGGTGGTTGAAGAATAGACAGCTAGAGTCTCATAGTTAAATTTTTAGTTGTTTAGTAATCAAGTGGGTGTTATAGATCTAAGAAGATACTCTTAAAAGTGTGTTGCAAGTTAGTATGAATGTTGAGTCAGATATAGACCTTTAAACTCATGGAGATGGTTAGATAGTAGAATATTAAAGTCAGGGGCCAAATATGTGTAAACTGGACATTGGGAAGGTATACTGGGCCATTTAACTCTCATAAATGTGGCATATTTATATCTGTTGTTTTGTATAGTATTTACTCTTATAAGAGAAGGAACCATCTGTTGGACTGAAAGGGGAAACTTCTGGGGGGAAGAGGGTGGAAGGGTGGGATAGGAAGGGGGAATAGGGAGGGGTTTGTGACTGAGATATAACTTTAAGAAAAAAAAATAAAGTATTTAAAAAAAAAGTTATCGTGTACATCAGGATTTACTTTTTGTAATACATTTCATTAGACTTTGACAAATGATAAACTCCATGCATTCATCAAATATCCTTCATAGCAGCTTCACTACCCTAGGTCTCAACACTCATTCCTTCCTCATTCACCAGTTCATCCTTTCTCTTTATCCTAATCCTCCAATTTCCGGATGTCACTAGTCATCATCTTACTGGCTATGATTTTTCTCTTAAAGTTTGTCTTGTAGTTAAAACATACATGACACTGCTCTCTCAGGCTCAAGATCTCTCACATCTCTTTCTAAGAAGAAGGATAATTTCTATATTCACTGAATAATATTCAATTTCATAGATATATAACAGGTGATCCTTTTTCGCCATGAAAGGATGTTTTGTTTGGATTGGGGGTTCTTTTAGTTAATTTGTTTCTGCAAACCTATAAAGATTCCGAAAACATTTACCTTAAACTCTTTACACAGATATAAGTATTCAGTTCTTTGGGTATTAAGGTGATTTTAGCTTTTAGAGATCTGTCTGTCTTCCAAAGTTCCTGTACCCTTTGCATTGTGCTTCTATTATTGCCTTGTCATTAGTTGGTATCAGTGTTTTGAACTACAGTCTCTTTACAGGGTTGTAACTACCTCACCAGATGTTTTAGTACATATTTCTACAATAAGAATTATATAAAGTATGTCTTGTGTACCCATTTGCTCTCTGTGTATCTTTCATGAAAAGATGTCCATTCATAATTTTGCCCTAATCTTCCATTGGTGTATTTATTTGCATTGAGCTGGGAGAATTCTTTGTTAATTCTTTTTAATGTTTATTTATTACTTCAGGTTACATACATCTCCATCACAGTACCATCTTTCCACCCCTCCCAGTCAAGCCCTCCCACCCTCTACTCCCATCCCTTCCATTCCACTACTCCGGAGTGGAGTGTCCCTACATATCAGTCCACTGCCCCAGTTTAGCAACCATATGAGGGCCAAGAGCCTCCTCATACACTGGGGGCCTACAAGGCAGCAGCACTAGGGCAAAGTGTCTCATGGACAGGTAACGAAATCTATGTTCCTGTTCCCTTGTTACATTGCCTGTAGTATAGTTATCCTGTACTACATGGCTAAAATCAGATTACAAGTGAATAGATGCCATGTGCATCCTTCTGAGTCTGGGTTAGCTCACTCAGGATGAGCTTCTCTAGTTCCATCCATTTGGCTCTAAATTGCAGGATTTCATTGTTTCTGATGGCTGAGAAATATTCCATTGTGTAGATTCACCACAGTTTTTTATCCATTCCTTGGTTGAGGGACATCTGGGTTGTTTCCAGTGTCTAGCTATTACAAATAAGGGCTGCTATTAACATAGATGAGGAAACATCCTTGTGGTTTGGTGAGGAATCATTTGGATGCATACCCAGAAGTGGTATGGCTGGGTCTTGAGGTAGAGATATTCCAAGTTTTCTAAGATATCAGCAGACTGATTTCCATAGTTGTTGTACAAGCTTGCACTCCCACCAGCAATGGAGGATTCTTCCTCTTTCTCTACAGCCTTGTCAGCATGTGCTGTCATTTGAGTTTTTGATCTTAGCCATTCTGATAGGTGTGAGATGGAAAATCAGAGCCATTTTGAGTTACATTTCTCTGATGATTAATGATGCTGAGCACTTCTTCAAGTATCTCTCAGCCATTAAGGATTCCTCCTTTGTGAATTCTCTGTTTAACTCTGTTTCCCATTTTTTGATTGGATTCTTTGGTTTTTTTGTCATTTAATTTCTTGAGTTCTTTGTAAATTTCGGATATTAGACCTCTGTCAGATGTGGGGTTGGTGAAGATTTTTTCCCAATCTGTAGGCTGCCGTTTTGTTCGAATGACAGTGTCTTTGGCCTTACAGAAGAAAATCCATCAATATAATTCACCACATAGCCGGGCGGTGGTGGCGCACGCCTTTAATCCCAGCACTTGGGAGGCAGAGGCAGGCGGATCTTTGTGAGTTCGAGGCCAGCCTGGTCTACAAAGTGAGTCCAGGACAGCCAAGGATACACAGAGAAACCCTGTCTCGAAAAACCAAAAAAAAAAAAAAAATAAAATAATTCACCACATAAACAAGCTGAAAAAAAAAACACATTATCATCTTGATAGATGCTGAAAAAGCATTTAACAAAATCCAACACCCCTTCCTAGAGAGAATGGGCATACAAAGACCATACCTAGAAATAATGAAGGCGATATACAGCAAGCCAGTAACCAGCAGCAAATTAAGTGGAGAGAAATTTAAAGCATTTCTGCTAAACTCAGGGACAACGCAAGGATATCCACTTTCACCATATCTCTTCAACATAGTACTTGAAGTTCTTGCTAGAGCAAAAAGACAACTAAAAGAGATCAAGGGGCTACAAATTGGAAATGAAGAAGTCAAATTATCGCTATTTGCAGACGATATGATAGTATACATAAGCAACCCCAAGAATTCCACCAGAGAACACTTACAGCTGATAAACACCTTCCACAAGGTGGCTGGAAACAAAATTAATTAAAAAAATAATCATAAGCCCTTCTTTATGCAAAAAAAAAATCAATGAGCTGAAAAAGAAATTAGGGAAACAACCCCTTTCACAATAGCCCAGAACAATATAAAATATCTGGGGGTAACTCTAACCAAGCAAGTGAAAGATCTGTTTGACAAGAACTTCAAGTCTTTGAAAAAAAAAATTGAAGAGGACATCAGAAGATGGAAAGATCTCTCATGCTCATGGATAGGTAGGATCACCATAGTAAAAATGCCCATTCTGCCAAAGGCAATATACAGATTCAATGCAATTCCTATTAAAATACCACTACAATTCTTTATAGACTTGAAAAAAGCAATTCTCAACTTCATATGGAATAACAAAAAAACCAGAATAGCTAGATCAATCCTGCACAATAAAAAACATCTGGAGGCATCACCACGCCAAATTTCAAGCTGTACAACAGAGCAATAGTAATAAAAATAGTATGGTGCTGGTATAGAAACAGACCAGTGGATCAATGGATCAGAATTGACGACCCAGAAATGAACTGACACACCTATGGAGAGTTAATTTTTGACAAAGAAACTAAAACCATACAATGGGAAAAGGACAACATCTTCCACAAATGGTGCTGGTTCAACTGTATGATGATATGTAAAAGAATGAAATTAGACCCATATTTATTACCTTGCACAAAAATTAAGTCCAAGTGGATCAAAGACCTTAACATAAGGCCTAACACACTAAATCTATTAGAAGAGAAAGTGGGTAAAACCCTCGAACTCATCTGCACAGGTGACAAGTTCCTGAACAGAACACCAACAGCTCAGGATCTAAGACCTACAATCCATAAATGGGATTTCATGAATCTTTGTTAATTTCTATTCTCATGTCTCATCAAACATACATTTTTCAAAGATGTTCTCCAAGTTTGTGACGTCTACTTTTATTATCTTTTAAAAAAATATTTATTTATTACTTCAGGTTACATCTCCATCAAAGTATCTATCCTCTTTCCACCCTTCCGAGTCCCTCACTCCCACCCTCTACCCCCTATCCCTTCCATCCCACTCCTCTAGATTGGAGTGTCCCTACATATCAGGCCCTCACCCTAGTTCAGCATTCATATGAGGGCCAAGAGCCTCCTCATACACTGAGGGCCTACAAGGCAGCACCCCTAGGGCAAAGTGTCTCATTGACAGGAAAAAAGTCTATGTTCATGTTCCCTTTGGTGCATTGGTTGTAGTATAGTTATCCTGTACTATTTGGCTAAAATCCGACTATAAGTGAGTAGATGCCATGTGCATCCTTCTGAGTTTGGGTTAGCTCACTCAGTGTGAGCTTCTCTAGTTCCATCCATTTGGCTACAAATTGCATGATTTCCTTGTTTCTGATAGCTGAGTAGTATTCCACTGTGTACATGTACCACAGTTTTTAAACAGTATACCCACAAATCCAGCCCTACAGAAGATTTTAGAAGGAAAATTCCTACCCAGAGAAGATAACTACACCCAAGAAGACAGAGGAAACAAAACTCCACTGTAGCTAAACCAAAAGAAACACACAACAACCACCTACACCAAAATAACAGGGAAAAAACAACCTTTGGTCATTAATATCCATGAACATCAATGGACTCAACTCCTCAATAAAAACACACAAGCTTATGGAATGGATCCTTAAACAAGATCCATCTTTTTGCTGCATACAAGAAACACATCTCACTAACAAAGATAGATGCTACCTCAGAGTAAAGGGCTGGGAAAAGGTTTTCCAAGCAAATGGACCCAGGAAGAAAGCTGAAGTAGCCATCTTAATATCAAATACAATAGACTTTCAACTGAAGTTAATCAAAAAAGATAGAGAAGGACATTACATACCCGTTCAAGGAAATATTCATCAATAGGACATCTCAATATTGAATATCTATGCCCCAAATACAAGGGCACCTACATTTGTAAAAGAAACTCTTCTGAAGCTTAAATCACACATTGATCCCCACACATTAGTAGTGGGAGACTTCAACACCCCACTCATAACAATGGACAAGTTATCAAGACAGAAACCAAACAGGGAAATAATGAGCCTAACAGAGGTCATGAACCAAATGGATCTAACAGATATCTACAGAATGTTTCACCCAAACACAAAAGAATGCACTTTCTTCTCAGCACTGCATGGAACCTTCTCCACAATCGACCATATAGTTGGACACAAAGCAAGCCTCAACAGATACAAGAAAATTGAAATAACCCCTTGTATTGCATGGAATAAAGCTGGACTTCAGCAACAACAGAAATAACAGAAAGCCTATATACTCATGGAAACTGAACAACTCTTTACTGGATGACTACTGGGTCAGGGAATAAATAAAGAAGGAAATCAAAGACTTCTTAAAATCCAACAAAAATGAAGGTGCAACATACCTAAACCTATGGGACACAATGAGAGCAGTGCTACCAGGAAAATTCATAACGCTAAGTGCCTTCAAAAAGAAAATTGTGACAGCTCATATTAGTGAACTAACAGCTGAACTGGAAGAACTGGGGGGGAAATAAAAAGAAGTAAACACTCCCAAGAGGAGCAGAAGGCAGGAAATCATCAAACTTAGGGCAGAAATCAACAACTTTGAAACAAAAAGAACAATACAAAGAATCAATGAAACCAAGAGTTGGTTCTTCAAGAAAATCAACAAATTAGACAAAACCTTAGACAAATTAACTAAAAGGCAGAAGGAAAAAAAACATAATCAACAAATTCAGAAATGAAAAGGGAGAAATAACCACAGACATTGAGGAAATCCAGAGAATCTTTAGGTCCTACTTTAAAAATCTATACTCCACCAAATTTGAAAACCTAAGTGAAATGATCAACTTTCTTGATAGATTCCACCTTCTGAAGTTAAATCAAGGTTAGGTTAACAGATTAAACAGCCCTATAACCCCTAAGGAAATAGAAACATTCATTTAAAATCTCCCAACCAAAAAAAAGCCCAAGGCCAGAGGGTTTCAGCACAGAATTCTACCAGACCTTCAAAGAAGAGCTAATACCAATACTCTTCAAACTCTTCCACAAAATAGAACACAGGCCCAGCTTATTCCATGAGGCCACAGTCACCCTGATTCCTAAATCACACAAAGACCCAACAAAGAAAGAGAACTTCAGACCACTCTCCCTCATGAAAATAGATGCAAAAATACTTAATAAAATACACCATGATCACGTAGGCTTCATCCCAGGAATGCAGGGATGGTTCAACATATGAAAATCCATCAATGTAATTCACTGCTGGGGGCCAAGGCCCATGGAAAATTACTAACCTTCCCCACTTACATTACGGCCTAAGATACAGGCCTACAGAAAGTTATCAACTCCCCCCTGCTAAGCTTCCATCACAGGAGTTAGGTTCTGGTTTCCAGATTACCAGAACAATCTCAGAAGTCACCTGATTTACCTGATTAGCCTGTGGCCGGTCAGCTGCAACTACGAGATATCCCAGACCTTTATTCTCCTAGCAACCTTCCGCTTCCCTACCCCCTACCGAACCTATAACTGATACTGTTTTCAATAAGAATTTGAGAGCTGATCAATGGACTTGCTCTTCCTCTCCTTGTCTTTTGTCCCTTCTCTCATTCTGGTCCTTGGCGCTCCTCCGAACCCTGATGGTTGGGGCAATTCACCATATAAACAAGTTGAAAGAAAAAAACACATGATCATCTCTCTAGATAAGGAAAAAGCATTTGACAAAATCCAACACCCCTTCATGCTAAAAGTTCTGGAGAGAACAGGCATACAAGGACCATACCTAGAAATAATAAAGGCTATATATAGCAAGCCAGTAACCAACATTAAATTAAATGGAGAGAAACATGAAGCATTTCCTCTAAACTCAGGGACAAGAGAAGGATGTTTACTTTCTCCATATCTCTTCAACATAGTACTTGAAGTTCTTGCTAGAGCAATAAGACAGCTAAAGGAGATCAAGGGGATACAAATTGGAAACGAAGAAGTCAAATTATCCCTATTTGCAGACGATATGATAGTATACATAAGTGACCCCAAAAATTCCACCAGAGAACTCTTACAGCTGATAAATACCTTCAGCAAAGTGGCTGAATATAAAATCAATTCAAAATAATCAGAAGCCCTTCTTTATACAGCAAATAAATAGGCTGAGAAAGAAATTAGGGAAACAACACGCTTAACAATAGCCACAAACAATATAAAATACCGGGGGGTAACTCTAACCAAGCAGGTGAAAGACCTGTTTGACAAGAACTTCAAGCCCTTGAAGAAAGAAATTAAAAAGGCCATCAGAAGATGGAAAGATCTCCTATTTTTATTATCTTAACAATAACTTTCTCAGAGTAAAAGTTTTAAATAGTCATGCGGCTTTTTATGGGTGATGCATTAGATGTTGAATATAAGAATCCAACCAACTCAATGCTGTTAAGGTGTGCTGAACAGTTTTTCTTTAGATACTCAAAAAATTTCATTTTTCTTCTGGTACTGCCACTCACTTTGAGATGGGTTTTATGCAAATTGTGAGATCTGGGTTTACATTCATGCTTTTGCAAGCTCATATCAGATTCTAATACTTTTATTATGAATGTGTCTTCTCTTTTTGGAGTTCTCTCTCCTACATCTAGGATAAGCTGATATCAAGGTCAATTTCTGACTTTTCTACTTTGATTTTTTCCCATAAATATTACACTATCTTTTTAGAGAAGGGTTATTTGTTTGTTTGTTGTTTAGTTTGGCATGATTTGGTTTTCTGAGACAGAATTTTCCAGTACCAGGCTCACCCTGTATTCCTATGTAGCCCAGGCTGGTCTAAAACTTAAGAACCTACTGCCTCAATCTCCCAAAAGATAGAATAGTATGATAGCACACTATCTTGATTTATGTGGTTTTATTTGCAAGTTGATAAGCTTGGTTCTCCAATTTTGTTCCACTTTACTATTGTGTTAGATTATTCTGTTTTTTTTTTTTTTTTTTTTTTTTTGCCTAAGCAGACAAACTTTAGACTTAATTTGGCAGTGTCCATAAAGCAACTTGTCAGGATTTTGATTGAGATTTCATTGAATACATGGATAAAGCTGGGGAGAACTAACATTTTAAAAGGAATTTTACTCTACTTGAGCACAGAATATCTGACCATTTATTAGAACTTCTTCTCTGTCAGAGTTTTATAATTTGTTATTTATATTATATTGCTTTCTATTAGCCAAAGGTATATCTGTGCACATCTTCTCATTTTAAAAATAACCTGTGTTCTTATTTTTAAACTCTTATGCAAGAATAATTTATCTTACTTTTAGCATTTCTCTCTTACTCTGTTGTCACAAAGTATTTATACACAGCCACAAGAGTGTGATTATACCAAGACTTTACACTAATTTAACTCCACTTGTCTGAACAGTAGAACTTTAATATATAACCAATATGTTATAAAAACTGAATTTATTATAAAATGTATCTATAAATAGAGTTTAATTTTATTTGATATTTGGATACACGTTAAAACACAATTTTGGCAAATATACTCAACCCATATAAAAAAGGTTTTGTTCTTCTAGGAAGTGATACCTGTATTTTATTACTATTAATTTTATTTAACATTTAAACAGGATGCTAAAATTGTATAAGATATTTTATATTAATTTTCACTTGAGTGATGAGTATTGAAGTTATTCCAATACAACTTTTAAACCACAGTTCTAAATATTTAAGGACAATAATTCACTTGTAATGAATATTCTCTGCTTCCTGATAGAATTCATTATTCTCATTTCAACAATAATAAGTGGGGTCTACGATATTACATCATTCTACAGAATGTATAAGATTTTTTTTGTATATACATTGTTTTGGGTATTTGAGATTATGTTGCTTGCACCATCTTCTGAAAAATAAATACTTTAAATAGACCACAGTTAATATGTACTTCAGCTTGTGTACATAATTCCCAACTTAACTCATAAAGCTATTTTTCCATATATGCTAAAACATGACATAAAGCCCAAATCAGCATTTAAGTTTTCCTTTCTGAATCTCATACTTAAACCTGGAATCAAACTATTGGGTCAAGAACAGAAGTAAGTTCAAAAGATACAAGAAAATTGAAATAACCACTTGTATCTTATCAGACAACCATGGAATAAAGCTGGTCTTCAATAGCAAAAGAATCAACAGAAAGCCTACACACACATGGAAATTGAACAACTCTTTACTGGATGACTACTGGGTCAGGGAAGAAATAAAGAAGGAAATCAAAGACTTCTTAAATTCCAATGAAAATAAAGGCACAACATACCTAAACCTATGGGACACAATGAAAGCTGTGCTACGAGGAAAGTTCACAGCACTAAGTGCCTTCAAAAAGAAAATTGTGACAGCTCGTATTAGTGAATTAACAGCTAAACTGGGTGAATTGGGGGAAAAAAAAAAAAGAAGCAAACACTCCCAAGAGGAGCAGAAGGCAGGAAATCATCAAACTTAGGGCTGAAATCAACAACGTAGAAACAAAAAGAACAATACAAAGAATCAATGAAACCAAGAGTTGGTTCTTTGAGAAAATCAACAAAATAGACAGACCCTTAGCCAAATTAACTAAAAGGCAGAGGGAAAAAAACCCAAATCAACAAAATCAGAAATGAAAAGGGAGAAATAACAACAGACATTGAGGAAATCCAGAGAATATTTGGATCCTTCTTTAAAAATCTATACTCCACCAAATTTGAAAACTTAAGCGAAATGGACAATTTTCTCAAAAGATTCCACCTACTGAAGCAAAATCAAGATTAGATTAACAGATTAAACAGCCCTATAACTCCTAAGGAAATAGAAACAGTGATTAAAAATCTCCTAACCAAAAAAAGCCCAGGGCCAGATGGCCTTGGCACGGAATTCTACCGGACTTTCAAAGAGGAGCTAACACCAATACTCTTCAAACTCTTTCACCAAATAGAATCAGAAAGAACACTGCCAAACTCATTCTATGATGTCACTGTCACCCTGATTCCTAAACCACACAAACACCCGAACAAAGAAAGAGAACTTCAGACCAATCTCCCTCATGAGCATAGATGCAAAAATACTTAATAAAATACTAGCAAACCGAATTCAAGAACACATCAAAAGTATCATACATCATGATCAAGTAGGCTTCATCCCAGGAATGCAGGGATGGTTCAACATATGAAAGTCTATCAACGTAATTCACCATATAAACAAGATGAAGGAAAGGAACTACATGATAATCTCGCTAGAAGCAAAAAAAGCATTTGACAAAATCCAACACGCCTTCATGCTAAAAGTTCTAGAGAGAACGGTGATTCAAGGACAGTACACAGAAATAATAAAGGCAATATACAGCAAGCCAGTGGCCAACATCAAATTAAATGGAGAGAAACTTGAAGCATTTCCTCTAAACTCAGGGACAAGACAAGGATGTCCACTTTCACCATATCTCTTCAATATAGTACTTGAAGTTCTTGCGAGAGCAATAAGACAACTAAAGGAGATCAATGGGATAAACGTTGGAAACGAAGAAGTCAAATTATTCCTATTTGCAGATGATATGATAGTATACATAAGCGACCCCAAAAATTCCACCAGAGAATTCTTACAGCTGATAAACACCTTCAGCAAGGTGGCTGGATACAAAATTAATTCAAAAAAATCAGAAGCCCTTCTTTATACAACAAACAAATGGGCTGAGAAAGAAATAAGGGAAACAACCCCCTTCACAATAGCCACAAACAATATAAAATACCTGGGGGAAACTCTAACCAAGCAAGTAAAGGACTTGTACAACAAGAACTTCAAGCCCTTGAAGAAGGAAATGGAAGAGGCCTTTGGAAGATGGAAAGACCTTCCATGCTCATGGATAGGTAGGATCAACATAATACAAATGGCTATCCTACCAAAAGCAATATATAGGTTCAATGCAATTCCTATCAAAATACCAACACAATTCTTTGTAGACTTGGAAAGAGCTATTCTCAATGTCATATGGAGCAACAAAAAGCCCAGAATAGCTAAATCAATCCTTTACAATAAAAAAACATCTCAAGGTATCACAATCCCAGATTTCAAGCTGTACTACAGAGCAATAGTTGTAAAAATAGCATGGTATTGATATAGAAACAGACCAGTAGATCAATGGAATCGAATTGAAGATCCAGAAATAGACCCACTCACTTATGACCACCTAATTTTTGACAAAGAAGCCAAAACAGCACAATGGAAGAAGGCCAGCATCTTCAACAAATGGGGCTGGTCCAACTGGATGTCTATTTTTAAAAGAATGAAATTAGACCCATATTTATCACCTTGTACAAAACTTTAGTCCAAGTGGATCAAAGACCTTAACATAAGCCCAGTCAAACTAAATCTACTAGAAGAGAAAGTGAGAGAAACCCTCGAACTAATTGGCACAGGTGACAACTTCCTGAACAGAACACCAACAGCTCAGGACTTGAGATCAACAATCAATAAATGGGACCTCATGAAACTGAAAAGCTTCTGTAAGGCAAAAGACACTGTCATTCGAACAAAACAGCAGCCTACAGACTGGGAGAAAATCTTCACCAACACCACATCTGACAGAGGGCTAATATCCAAAATCTATAAAGAACTCAAGAAATCAAATGCCAAGAAAGCAAATAATCCAATCAAAAAATGGGGTATGGAGCTTAATAGAGAATTCACAAAGGAGGAATCCTTAATGGCTGAGGGACACTTGAAGAAATGTTCAACATCCTTAATCATCAGAGAAATGCAACTCAAGACTACACTGAGATTCCATCTCACACCTTTCAGAATGGCTAAGATCAAAAGCTCAAATGACTGCACATGCTGGTGAGGGTGTGGAGAAAGGGGACCCCTCCTCCATTGCTGGTGGGAGTGCAGGCTTGTGCAACAACTATGGAGGTCATTATGGCGATATCTTAGAAAACTTGGAATAGCTTTGTCTCAGGACTCAGCCATACCACTTCTGGGTATACACCCAAGTGACTCCTCATGGAATCATAAGGAAGTTTCCTCGTCTATTTTCATAGCAGCCTTATTTGTAATAGCTAGAAACTGGAAACAACCCAGATCTCCCTCAACCAAAGAATGGATTTAAAAACTGTGGTACATCTACACAATGGAATACTACTCAGCTATCAGAAACAATGAAATTATGCAATTTGCATCCAAATGGATGGAACTAGAGAAGCTCATCCTGAGTGAGCTAGCCCAGACTCAGAAGGATGCACATGGTATATATTCACTTATAGTAGGATTTTAGCTATATAGTACAGGATGTCTATGTATACTACCACCAACGTACAAAAGGGTACATGGACATAGACTTTTTGTTTGTTTGTTTGCCTGTTTGTTTTTATTTTTCTCTCCCTGGAAATGAGACATTTTTCACTGGTGGTGCTGCCTTGTACGCCCCCAGTGTATGAGGAGGCTCTTGGCACTCATATGACTTCTGAACTTGGGCAAGGGACTGTTATGTAGGGACACTCCACTCCAGAGGAGTGGGATGGAAGGGATAGGGGGTAGAAGATGGGAGGGCAGGGCTGGGAAGGGGGAAAGAGGACAATATGATGGAGATGTAATCTGAAGCAACAAATAAATAAACTTATTAAAAAAAAAGAACTGAAGTAAGTAAATAAAAGGAAGAACAATGGCAATTCTCTATTATAAGTAAGCTGGCATGTATTGGCAATGCACTTTAAAACTCCTTACCTACCTAGTTCAGCACCATCCTGCTAGTGGTCCTAAACTCTACCTGATACTGACCTTTAAAAGAAGCCAAGGACAATCTTTTTCATGGATTAAAGGACCATAAAAGTGATGGTCTGTCACTGCCAGAAGCATTGGTTGGACCTCCTCAGAGAATTATTTGCCAAAAGAGAAAAGAAGGGAATTAACAATGATTCTGTAATACGCACCACTCTTAATGAGGGCATTAGAAAATAAATCAAATCTGCTCTTAGTGGGAATACTTAGGAAGAAAGCATGAGAGCTGTATTAGCTGGGCCGAGTTGTACAATTCTGCCTTTAAAGAAATTCTTTATGTGTGGTCTGCAGGACCCTTGACTTTCACCTTCTAACATGCTTCTACATTTAAGCGGTTCTGTTCCACTCTCAGCTAGCTGTCCACAGCTGCTGCAAATTGATTTATCTCCAGATAATGGCTGAAGCTGGCAACCAAAATGTCACTGAGAAACTCTTTAGCAATTTAAGGTGTTTGGGGCCTAATATAACCTGATATTAACCCTACTTTTAAATGTATTAGCACCTGCACAAATTTGTAAAGGACTTTCAAATTCTCCTTAACATGTAAGATCTGTTTTTCACCCCACAGCAATTGGAGAAAGCAATGTAGAAGCTACAGGGAAAAAATGCTGTGTTAGCCAGAGCTGGGAACATACAGGTTGCAGAGAATACCAGACCTAGACTTTGTACAGAGCATCAGTTCAGACCACATTCAGGATTCTGTAAATACTACATGAGTGACTGCAGTGCCAGGTAAACAGTCTAATGTGAACTCTCTCTTTTTTTAAATTTTCTATTCCTTAAGTAATCTTTAAACATTATGAATAGCTCAGATGGTGGTATGTTAAAAGAAATATAGTGGTGGGAATAGATGGATAAACATTTTTGAAGTATGAATATATGTCATTATTCATAAATGGAATATTGTCAGTTGATTTGATTCTCAGTATAAATGTAGGAGTGTTAGTAAAGACTCTTAAATATATCATGCCTTGTGGAGTAGAATCACATTAGTTCATTTTTGATCACTGAAACCATTTTAGGTTCATGGAACTTGCTTATGAAGTAGTCATCAATGATTTGAGAACAATGGGGGTTCCTTTAATGCAACTAGGAATATTAAATGGACTAGCTAAAAACAAAATTTAGAGTTCAATTTTTTCTACAAAATTTTCTAAAAAATACAATTAGCAAAATGCCATGCTTCTTTTTTTCTCAAATAATCTGCAGCTCCCCATAAAGAACTAACCTATCAGTAATATTCAACCCTATGTTAAAGGTATTATGATATAGTTAACATAGATTTAACTAACACAATCATCAAAACATGTGTGATTTATTTATAATCACCATATATAAACTGACATTTTTATTTCTTTGATGGATTCTGGGTTTTCTAAAATATTAGTGGCTGACCCAATTTTACATATAAATTGAATTCGACTATGTTTAACTTAATAGTTTTATGAGAAATGTAGCTGTGTTCTGTACCTTTTTATTTCACATGTGCTTGTTTAATTTTTTAAATGTAAACAGATATCTCATTAGCACATTTTATTCCAGACATGTTTAACTATTCTCTAATGGAACCAACTCTTTTTCAGTTCTAGGAAACTATTTCCATTATAGAATGTTTCAATTACAATGACTTAGTTGTCAGCTGATAACATATAAGGGGTAGAGGTTGAGAGGGTGGGACTTGGAGGGGTGGAAAGAGGGCACTGTAATGGAGATGTAACCCGAAGTAATAAATAAACATTAAAAAATTATAACTTGGAATAGCTGTCTCAGGACCCAGCCATACCACTTCTGGGTATACATCCAAATGATTCCTCACCGAAGCACAAGGAAGTTGCCTCATCTATGTTCATAGCAGCTTTATTTGTAATAGCTAGAAACTGGAAACAACCCAGATGTCCCTCAACTAAAAATGGATTAAAAAACTATGGTACATCTACACAATGGAATACTATGCAGTTCTCAGAAACAAGGAAATCATGCAATTTGCAGCCAAATGGATGGAACTAGAGAATCTCATCCTGAGTGAGCTAACCCAGACTCAGAAGGATGCACATGGCATCTATTCACTAATAGTCGGATTTTAGCTATATAGTACAGGATAACTATATTATAACCAATGCACCAAAGGGAACAGGAACGTAGACTTTTTCATCGTGTCAATGAGACACTTTGCCCTAGTGGTGCTGCCTTGTAGGCCCCCAGTGTATGAAGAGGCTCTTGGCCCTCATATGACTGCTGAACTGGGGCAGGGAACTGTTATGTAGGGACACTCCACTCCAGAAGAGTGGGATGGAAGGGATGGGGGTAGAGAGTGGAAGGGCAGGACTGGGAGGGGTGGAAAGAGGACACTATGATGGAGATGTAACCTGAGCAATAAATAAATAAATTTAAAAATTTATAACTCACAAAATAATAAAAAAAATCCCAAGTCTTCAGTCATTGTAGTGAATAAAATTACAGATCTATAAAAAACAAATGAAAGAAATATGTACAATGATGGTGGTAAGTAAAAAAACATTACGTCACTAAGTGAAGACATGTATAACGAATCATCTGATGTCCTATGTAAAAGTCCATTTGGTGTTATTAAAAATGATCTTTACATGGAAAGCACATATACAAAACATTTTAATCTGAGGAAAACAATGATTCTTCAATAATTAACACATCTGTACAAAAAACAGATCATAATTCATTCTGTCTGTTCATCACAATATTAACAGATACTTGGCACACTGAATTTCTAAACTCCAAATAAATATGAAAAAAAGTAGTGTAAAGAGGTTAGAGTTTCCAAGATTAATGGTATTACATAAGAAGCAATTCCCAAACGTTGACATCTGGACATAATATAGTCATCATATTTTAACCTTTTTTTTCCAAAAAAATAGGTTCTAAACTTAAAGATTTATCACTCATTGTGTCTAAATAAAATTGTCTGTGTATTTAGTTAGGCAATTGGTGTGTTTAAATTTTAACATATTAAAATGTTAATCACTATGTTTATTGATACACTGAAAATATTGATATACTCTCTTTCTTTCTACATTGTAATCGTCCATGAACCTTTTAGTAAGGGTTAATCAATAGTAAACATCCTATATTGAAAGAATAATATAATTAACTTTTTTAAGTAATTGATTGTACTTAGTATAGATAATCCATGTCATCATTTTGGAAAACAATTCAGTGGAATTCTGAAATTGGTAACATTTTAGTATATATGTCACACAAACTTTTAAAATATTTAAATTGAAATTATATTATTTAAAACATATTCCCACTGATATTTAATTACAGTAAAAAGAAGAGAGTTTACCTGTGACGAGCAACAGGGTCCCAAGTATGTTTGCCTACAGCAATGGTTTTTCTTGTGAGTTACAAAGGGCAAGGGGGGAAACCCATTGTTTCCTAGTCATTTAATAAACATATTGACCTACAGTGTGACTCTTTTGCCCACTTCCATTTCTGTTTCTCAAGACCTCAGAGTTCGCACACACACACAAGCATCAACACCTGTGTTGACACGATCTGATGTGTGTCTTTGGGTGGATTCAGTGCCCATGGCCATAGGGAATGGATATGTAAAGCCATGATGATATCAGGCAAGTAATATAGTGTAGTGCCGTTAGGAACATTATTTATAGTTGATGAACACATACCTTTTCTCGTGAAACACATACATTTCAGTGAGAAATGCATAGATCATTTACTGAAGCACATTTATTATAGCAGAATGCGTACCTCGACTAATGAAACAGATAGATCACAGAGTAAAATGATTATACTTAGAGGGAACAGATTTAACTGTTTATGGATTTTTTTTTAGGACAGACCAGTTTTAGCTAGCAGAGCAAAATTGAATTAAGAAACAAACAAAAAATGGGTTAATTTTCTAACACTATTTTTACTTGACATATTTTTTTAAAAAGCTAATCTATATCTTTAGCTTTACAGTTTCTTCTATGATTACATATGCATGGTTGATATGATATAGCATTTAGCATCTTTTCCACAATGTTTACCAGCATTGAAGGTAAGTAGCAGAGAAAATCTGAAGTATGATGTTTAGAGAAGGCATGAAGCATTTGAGGGTGCCAATTTATTGTTTCTTTTCAAATAGAATTAGGTACTTGCACTTTGACACAACTGTATTCTGCAGTATATCTTGACACATCTACCTTTATCTGAAGTAACAAATGCCAAGGAAAGCCAAACATAGGATTTGAGCCAATGCCCCTGCCCCTGTAGGGTCAGCAGTGAGCTATCAATTCCCACTGTATAAATTCAGATAGTTCAGGCTCTCTGATACCCTGAGGAACAGTGTGGGTCAAACACTTTGTTTATGACTAAGGAATCCCTCAGTACATTCAGCTTGAACCATAATCCTAACTCGGCAAGCTGGGAATAGATGTGAATTCCAGGCTCCCGGTTTATTGAGAACATAATTCACACAGACAAACATTGTGCTGAAAACTTTGCAAGATTGATCTGATTTGTATCATTGCTGTGCATTGCATATGAAAACCTGCCTTACCCTGGCCTCCTATGGTAGCACAATGCACAATGGCCTCAGCCAGCTCCAGACATTATTTTGAAAAGAGAAGTAAGTTGAGGAATTAGCTCCTTTATTTTGCTTTCTTTTAATTCTGTTAATACATGAGTTAAACAAATATATGGAGAAGGAGCAGGAGAAAGTATTAAATATGGAAAATGACCCATCACACTAAATAGAGCCTTGCTACACATATAATAGAAAATGAATGTTTGTGTTCACTGTTCAACACAATACATCAGCACAAATTGTGTATCTGTAGAAGCAACCAATCTTGCTTCTCTCTCTTCGGGGTCATCCCCCTGACATTCAAGATACTCTTCATTTTAGGAGGAGGTGTTGCCCTGCTAGTGACAGCTGGCTGTTGAACTGCTCTATGATTGCCTTCAACTTGAAAACCTCACTACAGATGTTCATTGTATTTGAAAGCTGGTATTTTCTAAAATTTACTTACAGTACATCATCATTCAATCTTTCATTTATAGGTGTATTGTTTATTTCTCCTCCCCCATGAGGTGCAGTGCAGTCCTTGGATACAGAGGTATAAGGGATAAAACTGGATTAACTGGAATATTCAATATGATGCGCAATGAGTTTTTCACTGAGATGCCCCACTCGTCCTTAAGTTATAGATGCTCATTTCATTATTCAGTGAACTCTCCAGTGACCCTCCGATTTCACTCTATAATTTATGTTTCCTGATACAATTCAACAGTGTAATCTTATGATTTATGTGCTTCATTTATAATTTGATCATCTCAGTATAATGCGTGTTTTTCTACATGATTTATGTACTTTATCCTATAATATATGTGTTTAGCTATATGATATATGTTTTCATCAGCCATGTATTATTGCATTGGTGACACATTCCTAGAAAAGGAGGTAGAATATCCCAGCCTGAGGGGAAGTCTGGGGTTAATTGCAATCAATTCACCTTCCACACAATTACACTTTCACTGCAAGGGCTTGTGAAGCAAGTAAAGCTTAGCATGGGAGCAGCAGGGAGGCAACTGTGAGGGATCCCTGTTCTCTAGATCTAAGAGAAAGAATCCCAGCAGCTGACCAGGCCATCAGAGCCCCACACTTTACTTTCCTCTGGAACAACAACAGCAGCAACAACAAAAAGGACATTAATCATATTTTGGTCCTTCTGATATAACCTGATTCATGCTATACCAAGCATGTGAACAGAAATGCCAGAGACAATAAGCTTTCATTGTAAGTAAGCAATTTTTGAAAAAAAAAAAGAATTAAGAATAATAGTGTAACAACCACAAATTTTTGCACAAACACTTTAAGACAATCATTCATCAAGTTCATTACCTCAGCAGATATCACTGAATTGTTTGCCAGGTATTTTCATTTAAGAAGGCTTCTTTTCTGCTATAGTTAACCATTGAATACTCATGTATTCAACAGACATGCATTCAGAAATTAATGTGTTCCAAAAAAAAAAAAATAGAAAGCAGACCCAAATCTCTGCCTTCACAATACTTACATTTTATGGTGGGAAACAAGCAATATGCAAAAATGAATAAAAAGGAAAATACCATGGTAGACTGTTAGATGCAGCAACATAAAACAGGAAAATAGATGGAAAACTCCTAAGTGGTATGATGTTTTTGTTTATTAACATAGGTCTACATTTTATTCAGATTTCTCCAGTTTTTCATTGCTCTTCAGAATTTCATACATGTATATAATAAAATATGATCATATATATATATATATATATTCATCTATTTCCCCCTCCAATTCCTCCCTTCCTCCTGCTAAACTATTCCCCTCCCAACTTCATGTCTTATTCAAATATAAGCTCCCCAAGTATGGTTGCTGCTGCCTATATGTGAATAGGCACACTGACAATTTTTAATAGATACTTGCAAAAGTTTTTCTAAGAAGGAAACATGTTAACAAAGAATCAGGTTATAGAGCTGTTTAATCTGTCAACCTGATCTTGATTTAGCTTCGGTAGGTGGGATCTATCAAGAAAATTGTCCATTTCACTTAGGTTTTAAAATTTGGTGGAGTATAGATTTTTAAAGTAGAACCTAAAGATTCTCTGTATTTCCTCAATGTCTGTTGTTATTTCTCTCTTTTCATTTCTGATTTTGTTGATTCTAAAGATTCTCTGTATTTCCTCAATGTCTGTTGTTATTTCTCTCTTTTCATTTCTGATTTTGTTGATTTGGGTTTTCTCCCTCTGTCTTTTAGTTAATTTGGCTAAATGTCTGTCTATTTTGTTGATTTTCTCAAAGAACCAACTCTTGGTTTCATTGATTCTTTGTATTTGTTTTTGTTTTTAGGTTGTTGATTTTAGCCCTAAGTTTGATGATTTCCTACCTTCTGCTCCTCTTGGGAGTGTTTGCTTCTTCTTCTTCTTCTATTCCCAATTCTTCCAGTTTAGCTGTTAATTCGTTAATATGAGCTGTCACAATTTTCTTTTTGAAGGCACTTAGTGCTATGAACTTTCCTCGTAGCACAGCTTTCATTGTGTCTCATAGGTTTGGGTATGTTGTGCCTTCATTTTCGTTGGATTATAAGAAGCCTTTGATTTCCTTCTTTATTTCTTCCCTGACCCAGTAGTGATCCAGTAAAGAGTTGTTCAGTTTCCATGAGTGTTTAGGCTTTCTGTTATTTCTGTTGTTGTTGAAGTCCAGCTTTAATCCATGGTGGTCTGATTAGATACAAGGGGCTATTTCAGTTTTCTTGTATCTGTTGAGGCTTGCTTTGTGTCCGAATATATGGTCGATTTTGGAGAAGGTTCCATGTGGTGCTAAGAAGAAGGTGGATTCTTTTGTGTTTGGGTGAAACGTTCTGTACATGTCTGTTAGATCCATTTGGTTCATGACCTCTGTTAGTCTCATTATTTCTCTGTTTGGTTTCTGTCTTAATGACCTGTCCATTGTTGTAAGTGGGGTGTTGAAGTCTCCTACTACTAATGTGTGAGGACCGATGTGTGGTTTAAGCTTTAGAAGAGTTTCTTTTACAAATGTAGGTGCCCTTGTATTTGGGCATAGATATTCAATATTGAGATGTCATCTTGATGAATATTTCCTTTAACAAGTATGTAATGCTCTTCTCTATCTTTTTTTGAAGACCCAGCCATACCAGTTCTGGGTATACATCCAAATGTTTCCTCACCAAATCACAAAGAAGTTTCATCATCTATGTTCATAGCAGCCTTATTTGTAATAGCTAGAAACTGGAAACAACCCAGATCTCCCTCAACCAAAGAATGGATTTTTAAAAATGTGGTACATCTACACAATGGAATACTACTTAGCCATCATAAACAATGAAATCATGCAATTTGCAAATTTGCAGCCAAGTGGATGGAACTAGAGAAGCTCATCCTGAGTGAGCTAACCCAGACTCAGAAGGATGCACATGGCTTCTATTCACTTATAATCGGATTTTAGCCATATAATACAGCCAATGCACCAAAGGGAACAGGAACATAGACTTTGTTTCCTGTCAATGAGACACTTTTCCCTAGTGGTGCTGCCTTGTAGGCCCCCAGTGTATGAGGAGACTCTTGGCCCTCATATGACTGCTGAACTGGGGTGGGGGACTGTTATGTAGGGACAGTCCACTCCAGAGGAGTGGGATGGAAGGGTTAGGGGGTAGAGGGTGAGAGGCTGGGAGGGTGGGACTGGGAAGGGCAGAAAGAGGACACTGAGATGGAGATGTAACATGAAATAATAAATAAATATTAAAAATAAAATAAATACTTTTTAAAAATCAAAAAAGAAACCCAAAAAACAAAGAATCAGGATATAAGAGAAATAGTTATTAGTATATGGAAGGATGTGCAGAGACCTTAAAGTGGACCTAGTGTGGTCTAGAATGAATGAGAAGATCAAGATGACAAGGAGAGGATGGCATGGATATAAATCGAAGAACTTTCAAGAAAGCATTAAATAAGAATAGATCAGGAAGGGTTTTGTAGAAAATGTAAATACCTTGAAACTTACTTTGGACAAGAGGGGAGGCTTGAGATGGAGGGTGAAATTTTAACAACCAGAACTGGAGCTGGCTGCCTCTTTGTAGAACCACTCGGTGTGTGTTACACACAGTTATAGACAAATACAGAATGATGGGCCAAGGGAGTGTAGGGATATTTCACAAGTCTAGGGTATAGTAGAGTGTCAGTGGGTCAGTTAAGGATGGTAGCCATGGAGATAGTGAAAATTATTCAGAGTATGGATATTATTTCAAGTTAAGCTGACAATATTCTCTGAGGGATTGACTGGAGTGTGAAAGAGAGGCCAACTTATTCATAAGGACATTAAAGCAGAAGATTAAAGCAAATACTTTAGTACCTGCTTAATAGATTTATTTTACTGATAAAATTAGTAAAATGAGATTTCTGCATGGGTTTTCACATAGAAAGTATATATCAATAGCTATAGAATTAAGTCAGCTCAGTGAATGCTTTCTTGATGCACACTCATATTAAGTTATTCTCTTTCTTCAATAAATTTCTATTGTTTTATCATCTTATGAGATTTAGTCTCCAGAAAGATTGGTTGTATGCATGTGTCTGATTATTTTTAATTTAGAAATATAAGTACAGAATCACTGTGTTTATAGTTATCATGTTTTGTTTTGTCTAAGAAGTTGAAATCATTTCAAACAATCATGTACTTATTTTTTATTTCATCAATACATTTATCAAACGGCAATAGATTATTATCTTTATAAATTATTTTCAGTATATTAATAACAGATATAAATTTAAACATTTCATAAAGGGAATTGTGTTAATTTTTCTTCTTAAAGTAGGTTGATGTTTTCTCAGAGTTTTTTTTTTCACTTAATTTGTAGGCAGGTTTTAAGCAACAAATATTATTTATTGTCTGTACAATAAACCCAAATAACAATATTTAATTTGACATTTTCATCTAAGACAAAATTCACTTTTATTGTTTGAGAATTTCATACATGAATATAGTGTTTTTATTAATTCCATCCTCCATTTCTGCTCCTATCCCCCTACAAACAAAATTTTGTTTCAACTTCATGCACTTTTTCATTCATCAAAAATTATTTTTATTTATTCCTGTGTGATCTTATATAATACATTTTTACCATAATCTCTTTTGTTCCCCAACTCCTCCTGACTCTCTTGCTTCCCTGCCCATCCAACTTCATTTGATGCTCTTTCTGAAAGAAAAAAAAAAGAAAGAAAGAGGGGGAGGGAGGAAGGGAGAGAGAGAGGGAGAGAGGGAGGAAGGAAGGGAGGGGACAGAGAGAAAAGAAAGAAAGAAAGAAAGAAAGAAAGAAAGAAAGAAAGAAAGAAA
>CAJQZJ010004763.1:3165966-3229198 GCA_907164525.1 Lophiomys imhausi
CTTGAACACAGCTCTCTGTACGCGAGGCTTGGACACAGCTCTCTGTATGTTAGGCTTGAACACAGCTCTCTGTACGCGAGGCTTGTACACAGCTCTCTCTACGCGAGGCTTGAACACAGCTCTCTCTATGCGAGGCTTGGACACAGCTTTCTCTACGCGAGGCTTGGGAGGTGTTTTCCTGAACTGTCTGGGAAACAGCTATGCAAAGCTCGGGGACTGAGGGAGTTGAAGTGAGAAGGCACAAAATTGTAATGCTTCCCAGAGTGCTCCAGGTCAGCTCTGTCCCCCAAGGCTCCTCCTCCTCCCCCTCCGCCCCTGCTCCTCTAATGAGAACACATTAAACCTTTCTCAATGCCCTGATGTGCTCTTACCGCAGAATCCTTGCATTGCAATGCACACCGCCGTCCGAGAATTTCTAACATTATAAAGTGAGAGAAAATGCTTTCTAGACAGCTCATCCAGCCCTCCCCCGCTCTCAGCAGGGATTTAAGTGTGTCTACTTCCACTGAAAGCAAATGCATGCTTTTGCCCCACTAAAAGGAACTTTTGCCCTGTTTTTATTTTATTTATTTTTTATTTTTTTGCTTGTTACTCACAAAGGCATCTGTATATCCTCCCTGAAGCTCAGTCATGTACTGTGGATTTTTTCAGAATTTGAAATTGCAGACCACACACACACACACGGTTTATGTATTGGTTTATAATACCTTCACATTCTATTTCCTCACACACATTGCCAATTATTGCGAAGCTCTTTGTGGAGATAAAATGTTTAGCACAGCTGGGAAGGCTGGGCATGCAAATTAATTCTAGAAATAATTCTATCATTTAATTTCTAGTTTAGTTTTGTGTTCTCGTAACTGCAGGAATTAGATATTCCGTTTTTGGAAATTTTTTTATAAATTCCACTATGCCACTTCTTGAGACTTCAGCAAAGATATTGTGTAAATAACATCAAGGGGCCTGTTGGTAAGGATGTTTAAGATTGTTTGGTCTATTTGGAGTTCCGGATCTCTGAATTTTCTGCCCATGGGAAAATGCTTTCTAAAGACTCACTTTCTTCTGCTACTCAGCCCTAAGAGTTTCAGGGACACCAAGCAGCACTAGACATACCAGGCAACGGCATGAAAGTTTGGCTCTGACCAGTGGTTATATGCTGGTAGGAAACCAGGCCAACTCTCAGACCCCTGTTCAGGTCCTAGACCACTGCCCTCCTGCCAGAATTTCAGTGAAGTATATGAAACACCACCCTGATAAAAATAAAAGCACCTAATTGTGACTTTAAGCCTGTAGGAAGTTTGGTTGACCTAATCCAGAAAGGATGTGTGAAGGTTTGTAGTTTCAGGGTTAGCCAGGTGACTCCTTTCCAGCTGTTAGTAAAAGAAACTTTGTCTCTTATAAGCAATGGATCCACTAAAACAAGCTCAGGCTGCAAGCTGGAGGAAATGTAGTATCCAGCTGTTAAGCTCTCAGTCCATGGATGGCTAGCAGGGTTGGATCTGTTCAGGCTAGGATCATATGACAGAGATATGTAGTTGGTTTAGGGTGGGGAAAAAAAAACAAGGAAAGTGAATTGTTAACTGCCACTTGGGCAGTGGAGCGCCAATCAAAATCAGGACACCAACCATCAATACTTGTATTTTCCTTGTCTTGCACTTCCCTAGGTGTGTTTTTGAGAGGGAAAATGTGCCCCTCCCCCCTCAGGCAATAAAGGAACAGCTCCATCAGTCTCAGACTGTCTCCCTGACACTGATGGGGCCAGTCCAGAGAGAAGCAATCAAGCAGAGTGTTGGCTGCCTTGAAGACAGACCTGCTGAATGAATGAGTTGCTATTTTTTCTTTCACTTGCTTCTTTTGCCAATTATTTCTTGGTCTCCATTCTGTAGGTATAACTTCTATCTAATTTAGTTTATTCAAACCAATTGATATTATTAACTAACATCTATGTAGAGGAAATAAGGAAATATGTTGACAATTGGGAACAGTGAATTATAATATGATAGTTCTCCTTGCCTTGAGTTGAGTTAAGATACTTTTGTGTCCTGGTCTATGACTCGGGAGATGAGTCCAGTACAATGGGCTGACACTCTTCCCAAATGTTCACTCAGTCCTGAGTGTGTCCTTGGTTATTTCAGGCTACCAGAGTGAAGTCCATCTCTCTTTTGCAAACCAGAAGAAAATTCACTGAGCCCAAGAGCATAATGGGAAATATAAGCTGTCACAGACATTTATTATAAAAGTTGGTAAAGTCTGCAGAAAGTTATCAAATATAGAAGTGGCTACTTCTACTTGAGAAAACAAGGGAGGAGAAGCAAATGAGACATGGTTGATACCTTCACTGATCAAACTCTTCCATTAGTGTGCTCTCTCTCCCTCTGTCTCTGTCTCTGTCTCTGTCTCTCTCTCTCTCTCTCTCTCTCTCTCTCTCTCACTCTCTCTTTCTCTCTCTCTCACCTTTTTTTTTAGTGGTAGAAATGCCTACCTTCCACAGAATCCCTCAGATTTTCTGCAAGTAGCTGTCTCATTAAATCCTCCTTCCTGGTCTAGTGTTCTCTACCTTCCCTGCCTCTACTTTCTTGAAACTGAATGTTTAAAGGGGACTGGGTGAAAAGTTTATAAGTGATCCAGCATCCAAGTACTTCTTGACCCTACAATCTCTCCGGTTGCTGAGAACGAATGTTTGTTGTAACTTTCATTTTAGGATCTCCCCGAGAAGATCATCTGGCTTTCAGGAAACAAACAGCCAAGCACTCTGACAAAGGCTTTTGCCAAAAGCAGATTTTCATAGTTTCTCAAGTTTGTTTAAAATTGACTTGGAGGTTTTACAGCTCTTTGCCCTCCTTCCTCGAACATAATGGCTTTCTTTTAGTGATTTGTGCTCAGCTTGGAAATATTAGAAAATAAAAGTAAATAAACATATCACAGGAGAGGGGCCTAAAAGAGTAATCTGTTTGGCATATTTTAGTTAGATAATTTGACAAGGAAATTTCCAGTCTCAATTGGATGCTCTAATTATTTCTTTTAACTAAGATAAAACTTTATTGATAAGACACAACTCATTTACCTTTTGCTTGCTGTGAGTGTTCCTGTGTAGCCAAGGCTAAGTCATGATGGCTTGTCCTTACTCTCTCTCTCTTTTCATTTCTGTCCTCAGCTTTTATGCTTGCTTAGGATACCAGAGAAAATAAGACGGATTCAAAAGGCACTTCACAGATGTAGCTACTTCTTTTCCTGATTATTAGTAATCATGGGAACTTTTTATAGAGCACCTAAAATTCAAATGCAGCCTACGGGAGACAATAGGCCTTTGTGTACGTTGAGTGAAACCTCCCACTCCCCTTTGTTGTCTGAACGTATTTCACCCTTCTGTCAAAGTGTGTCCACTCTAACCTCTCCACTGGCACTGCTGGCTTCGCTCCAGTCTCCAAAAATGTGTGTTTGACTCTCATCTGACACCTTTATCTGATACAGTCACAACACTTCTTTGCATAATAAGCAGGCGTTCCTCCCCAGTAGAAAGGCAATTAAAAAAATGTTTAGATTTTTGTTTTCATAGCTGTAACTGTATAAATGACACTTCTGCTCAATTAAGCGCCTGAGTCAGTGGAAGGGGGAGGGGAGTAACGGGTCCTTTAATAAGAGAGCAAGTTCTAAGCTTCTGCCTCAAGCCTGGAGATCCTGGTTTGGGATTTTCCCTCCCCCACGGAAAGGAATCTTTAAATAAAGATGTCTTCATCTGAATTGACCACCGTTTATAAAAGCAAATCTGGCTGGGGCTGGGCTGCTTTTGCTGAAGGAACACTCCTTCCCATCACAGTGGCATTTGCACATTTATAGAAAGAATAGAGGGAAAGACGCATGATACATGTGAAGCAGCCTTCTCTCTGCCATGCAGAGAAAGAAGAACTAAAAGGATTATAAAAGTTCAGATTAAAATGATATAAAATCTAGCATTTGGCTCCAATACTAGCGCCTTGGTCCTCGGAAGCTAATCTGTATGCACTCTGTGACCTCCTCGCAGCGAACCCTGCTAAATATATTATTCCCACGGGGGCTTTCACTGCTGCTTGGTGTCAGAAATCAATATGTATGAGGCGCGTGGATGGGAATTTCTAATAGATCTGCCTGGCCCTGTGCTGCTTTTCAATATCTGCCTTGGACTATTAGTGCCGGCTCGGTGCCTGTGAAATAACCGAGGTAATCTTTTAAGGTGCACTGTTAAGGTGGAGCCTAAATGTTGCTGTTTCAATTAAAACAAAAATTATATTCATAAATCAGTCAGTCGGGTCTGTGTAACCTTGCATAGTCACTCTGGAAAGCTGATTAAAAACAAGGTGGGATTTAAAGCTTTGGGGAATGAAATGCTATTTTTAACTTCTATTTAGAGTTCAGAGAAAGATTTTGCATTTTAAGGTTAATGATGTGTTTGGGGGAGGGGTATCAGATCAGAAATGAAATTTAGAACGCTCAGCTATCTGTCACCTAGAAATGCTTGTTTGGTCATCTTTTGTTAAAGAGAGAAAAAAACAGCTATATATAGGAATAGCAAAGCATTTCCACCATATTAGATGAGAATGTATCTGGATATTTCTTTTGTATATAATTTACTCACACTGAAATTATTGCATGGGTGAATTTGTTAGATAGTTGTATAAACTAATTTCATCATCCTTTGCAATTGTGCTATGTCATTCTTTGTACTTACATATGAATAGCTATTTGGAGAGAAGAGTGAATGAGAAGTAGTCCATTGTAGTTCTATGTTACCTGCCCTACCAGTGAGTATCTTCCCATCAGCACCTAATTGTCAAATCCTTGTGCAAAGAGCTTTGAGTCTGAGTTATGTTCCAGGAGTGTGAAACCAGTCTCTTGCTTCCCATTGTTTCCTTCTTTGTTTTAAAGACACTACCGGTCCAACTTAATGCATAGGCACTCAGCACCCAAAACTGGCTGGTAAATATGTTTTATCATCACTGGCAGTAGTGGTATCAATACTGGTATGAATGGAGAAGCTGGACGTAGCCTGTAATCCACACATACATGCATCAAACTTTTCATATACTGAGGCCGGTTTCATTTCAGCACAAGGTATTTGCACAGAGATTTCTCACCCAAGGTTTGGGATCTGTTTTCTTGTCACCTCACCAATGGATGAACCTCTTTTCCCCCATTCCTTTTCTATACACTTCAGTTAGCACAACACAATGCACCTGACAGATTTTAACCACACACCCTGGCTTCTTGTCTGGTCTTCTATGCATTGTGTGTGAGGATTTAGCATCTAGTCACCGAGGTAGGACTCTTAAGTTGGAAGTATCCAAGAAAAATCAGAAGAAATCATAAGGCTATTAATAAACTATCTTTGCAAACTACTTCAATCTATTTGGGCTTTATAATATCAATTGTATAAAATGTGTATTTTTATATACTAATTTTCTACTTATTTATGGAATCAAAATAATATCAAGAATTAATCTGACAGACATATGACAACTGTCACTCAGCACTAGTCAAGACAACACATTGTTCTTTCCTCTGAGCTTCTGATATACACTTGTTTTATTTTAGGGATGCACTTCTGAGTGAGCAGAGACTGTACTGCAGACCTCTTAGAAGGAAAACACATACAAAAAGCACCAGAAAACCTGTGGTCCCTTTGTGAATGAAATGGAATTCCATTGCCTCACTTTTTCAAACTGTCAACAGGCCCCATAAATAACCCCCATCCCCCCCCAAAAAAATTATTATTAAGCAATAGTCATATACAATTAATTGCCCCCTCTTGTCTTCACCATCATGCAGGGAGGGGGACCAAAAAAGGTCCAGTTTTGACTGGGTAAAAGCAGCCATGATCTAACTTGGGAGATTCCCAGCACTTCAATTTCCTCATAGTCCCTCCTTTCTGAGTTGCTCCCTCTCTCAACTCTCCAATTAGAGAGTTCTAAAAACAAACAGTTCTATATGTTTTCTGTATCTCCCAGGGAAGTGTGATGTTGTGAGGCCAATAGCTACAAAAGCCTCAATAGCGGAAAGGGGAATTTGTTGTCTTGACTAGTGAATGTTCTGAAAAGCTAATCCCTCTCTCTAGCCCCAAGAATAAATTTTAAGATCATTTATTCTAGTCTGTTGGTGTCCAAGCCTAAACAAGTAAAACATGTAAAAAAATATGCAATTAAAATGATTTTAGACATAAGATGTTTATGAAAAAATTTCGATGGTATTTTATAAATGCTTAATGTATGTAACTCTTAGAAATGGAAGGGAAGAAAACCTATTTAGTTTTGCCAAGGGTCTGCTTTTACTAACCAAGAGTAAATTTAAATTTCATAGATGATAAAATCAAGGTAAAAATAATAATTTCAATTAAAAATATGTGGTGTGCATGTATATATGTAGATTGTGTGGGTGAATGCACAAGTCATGTCTCCCCTCCCATAACGTAGATCCCAGAGATCAAATTAGGCTTAACAGGCTTGGCAGCAAGCACTTTATCTCTGGATCCATCTTACCACCCCCAAAGAATGAATATGCATATTTTAAATATGATTTGTATATATGTATTTGTGAATGACTGTGTGAAATTAGGTGCAAATACTCTCAGGGGCCAGGAGTGTTGGATCCCCAAGAAGCTGGATTATAATCAGTTTTGAGCCACCCCATTAGCGTGCTGGAAACTTATTTTGGGTCCTCTGCAAGAACAGCGAATGCTCTTAAAAGCTAATCCCTCTGTCTAGCCCCAAGAATAAATTTTAAGGTAATTTATTCTAATCTGTTGGTGTCTAAGCCTAAGCAAGTAAAACATGTAAAAAATATGCAGTTATAATGATTGTAGGCATAAGATGTTTGTGAAAAGAAAATAATATTTCAATGTCTTACCTACACCATTGGAAAGTTTATTAATGAACTTGCACCTTTCTCTTTTTTTTCCCTTTTCTTTCTTTTTCTAAAAAAAAATATTGACTGTGTCACAAGACCTGTCATGATACACTTAAGAAGTTATAGCCTTTAAAACATGTTGTGTCCCAAGAACCTCTACCTTTGGTTTAACCGATTTTTCCAACATATTACTCCAAAATCTTTATTTTACAGTCACTATTGCCAAAATAAATTTCACCACATAATCTAATAAAAGAATACATATTCAATTATTTCTGCATACCTAGGATTAGAGATATTGAAATAGAGCATCAAACTACCAAATAAGAAGACAGTTTCAACTCATATTAGAAGGGAAATCCATATCTTGACATTTTGTGCAAATCTATAAGAAAAGGGCTTCCTTCCACAAGTTGTATGCTCTTCCAGTAAATAGAAATTTTCTCCAAGGGGGTTCAGAATGAACTTATTAATTTCAGTCAGAGGAAAATTTCTTTCTGCCCTTCTATTTATGCCTCTCATCTCTTCCATCAACATTTCAGCCAACAAGAATACAGTCTTTGACTAAATAGATGAAAACTAAAGGAAAGTGCTGAAAAAAAGAGTATACAGTAAAAAGGTTGCTTCCCATGTGAATGATGACTCCATTACAGCTTTTAAGTCCACCTTCATTCCCTATGTTTTCATAGATCCACGGAACTATTTTATTGATCATCTTAAAGTTTCAGTATAATAGCCAACCAAAGGCTAAGATCACATAGTGTGTATATTTAAGCACTTATTGGTACATAGAACTTACTAGTGTCCTGTAGCACAATGAGGCCAGGTTTTCAGTCTGTTGACTATGATAGTCACATGTCCTGCCATGCTGACACACAGTAGTTACCCAGTTCAACTTCCAAGTACGTAAAAAGCCACTCAAGGTATTTCTAGAAGTGGTTTAACAGGAGAAACTAATCACAAAGGCTTCGGAAGAGCCCCAGTGCTAAAGGAAGAGCAGAGTAGTCAGTGAGACAGTGTCAAAAAGAGAATGACAGAGAGCCCATAAAGTTGCCCTTGCTCTGTGGAGCCTGGGTAGGTCGGGTGGAGGCCTTGCTGATGAGACACTTGGAAGCAGAGGGTAGCTAAGCCAGAAGAGTACTGGTTACATTAGTGCTCCTGGGAGTGAGCCATGTTCCCCTACTGAAGCTTGGACCAGGCAGAAGCAGTCTCTTTTCTTTCTTCTGTCTCCCAGATTTCCACTGTGTAGACCACTGACTAAAACCCACCAGAAACCAGCTGACTGTGAGTCAAGAAAAGGAACTTGCAGGCTTTCAGCCTACTGTTTACACAGGAGAGTAATGCAGGTAGAAATTGAACTGGGAGACAAGAGGCAAGCATACAATACTAAAGCTTTCCAAATATCATGTGTTGAATGAACTACAGAAGACATCAACCTCACAGAGAAAGGATAAGTGGCCCCACCTAGAATCACAGGCTAAACTCCAGTCACTTCTTTTTTTTTTTTTTAAATACTTTTTTTTTTTACTTCAAGTTACATCTCAGTCACAAACCCCTCCCTATTCCCCCTTCCTATCCCGCCCTTCCACCCTCTTCCCCCCAGAAGTTTCCCCTTTCAGTCCAACAGCTGGTTCCTTCTCTTATAACAGTAAGTATTATACAAAACAACAGATATAAGTATGCCACATTTATGAGAATTAAATGGCCCAGTATACCTTCCCTTGTCCAGTTTATACCTATTTGGCCCCTGACTTTAACATTCTACTATCTAAGCATCTCCATGAGTTTAAAGGTCTATATCTGACTCAACATTCATACTAACTTGCAACACACTTTTAAGAGTATCTTCTTAGATCTATAACACCCTCTTGATTCCTAAACAACTCAAAATTTAACTATGAGACTCTAGCTGTCTATTCTTCAACCACCTCAGAGACCTGAGAGGGATAAGTATATCTGCTTATATAGGAAGTGCAGGGCCTGCAGCTTCCAAAACTAAGAAAGGACATACCAATGACTGCCTGGACAGTTCCCATTTTCTCTCCATACATTCCTGCATCAGTCTTCAGCCTTTGGGTCCTGTTTCTCTGACAGACATTTGTTGTAGACAGCTAGAGTCTCATAGTTAAATTTTGAGTTGTTTAGGAATCAAGAGGGTGTTATAGATCTAAGAAGATACTCTTAAAATTGTGTTGCAAGTTAGTATGAATGTTGAGTCAGATATAGACCTTTAAACTCATGGAGATCGTTAGATAGTAGAATGTTAAAGTCAGGGGCCAAATATGTATAACCTGGACATTGGGAAGGTATACTGGGCCATTTAACTCTCATAAATGTGGCATATTTATGTCTGTTGTTTTGTATATTATTTACTGCTATAAGAGAAGGAACCATTTGTTGGACTGAAAGGGGAAACTGCTGGGGGGAAGAGGGTGGAAGGGCAGGATAGGAAGGGGGAATAGGGAGGGGTTTGTGACTGAGATGTAACTTGAAGAAAAAAAATAAAGTATTTTTAAAAAAAAATATCTACACCTCGATATATTTCAGTCGCCTTTATATAGGCTACAGCCTGTGTGTGTGTGTGTGTGTGTATGTGTGTGTGTGTGTGTGTGTGTGTGTGTGTGTTTGTACTGAAAAAAGATGGACTGAGTTTGAGAACACTATCTGTCAAAATTCAATTTCAAGTAAACTTATTTCAAGTAAACTTTTAAAACATTAGAAATAATACCCTTAAAATGTGACAAACCCATGGAAGTAATTACAACAAACTATAAAAAGTATTCAGTATTTATTGAATTAATGAAAATTTAAAAATTAAGTTACAGATGTTTGAAAATGTTATAACACACACTGACAGGCCTCCACCTAGCTTTCCCCCCATCTAGAGGCAGGCATGAAAAATCAATCAAATTATTTACTTATGGAACTCCAGTTTTCTGTGATTACTCTGACCAACAGTGCCCTGAGCACTGACTTATGTTTCACTTAGAACAGAATCAGAAATAGTCATGTACCATCCACTGAGTCTTTCAAATATGATAATTAGGGCTTTCACTTATCACTTAATGTTTTCTTTTCAACATTTTGTTCCATCAGCTAAACTATAACCCATGTGAAGACAGAGGGGGAATGTAGATCTTTAGTCTACACCCATCTTACCATATCATGGGTAATAAATATTTACCTAATATGATATAATATGTGTAGAATCAGAAAGAATTTTGAGATATCCTGATTCATTGCTATAACGTACCCAACCAATGAGTATACTGAGGAGAACCTAGAAACAGTTGGAGTAAAACACACTCACATATTTTCTCTGCTGGACGCTTGGTTTTTACAGAGCATGCTTACTCAAAATTTCTAAACCATCCTTCCAAAGATCATAGTTGAGAGAGAGAGAGAGAGAGAATGAACCTTTTTTTGAAGTGGTATAAGCATTTCCATTGCCCCTCTCACATCCTCCAGGTTATTCCAGATTTTTGGCATTCATTTCCATGTGCCTAAGATACAGCAGGCACAGCCAAGCCATTCCTGTCTGTCTCCAAGTCACAGGTGTGCTACCTACTATTGTAAAGCAATTTGACCTTGACCAGTTCTCTTTAATGTCACAGCAAAATAAACCGTCATCAAATAACTAAACATTATGATTAGCAAGGCAAGGCAGAATTGTAGAAAGCTTAGTGGCTGTGCTCACAGAAACAGAATACAGCATGGACTGTGAGTGGTCCTACCCCCATTACTACCAAACAAAAAGTTGCTGTACAGTTTTATGACAGAAATGTCACCATTTTTGTGGGGACCACAAAAGATCAGCAGCAATGTGACTAAAATGCCATCTTCCAGGTGGACTGAAAATGGCATAACTCCCTTCCAAAATAGAAAAAAAAAATCATTTATTTCTTTTTACAGTCTTTCCTTACAATACCTGGAGGAGGCCACTGGGCACACAATGTGTGGAACAGTATGTTTCTCCTACAACTTTTCTTCCACAAAAATAATGAATTTGATGGCGGTTAGAGTAGCAAGATGAATCTAGCAAGGAGCCTTCCAACAAACTCTCATTCATCATGTTTGGTCCCCCTGTCATATCACCGTGTAGCTAGATAATCCCTTTTCCATTTTGGCTCAGAGACCTTTATACACACCACCTCATTAACTCCACAAATGCTGTGTAAGCTGAAGGAAGACAAGAAATCCAGTGCAAGGCCTGGGAGCCAGTCACTAAGAAGCAGGCAGCACACCAGATGTTCAGGGGTACCTGATCCACACCTTCTGCGTGCACAAGCCAGGGATGCGGCTGTTTCTTTGTCTCTTTTGTGTTCAGGAGCCTCCACATAAATGTGCTGGAGCAAGTGATTAATTCTTTAGGAAGAACGTTTAGTGTATAGATCCCCAATCAGGATAATCAGGTAAAACACAATCTATATGTACTACTGTGGACTAGCTCTGTACCAAAAACATAAGATTAGTGGCAGCAAGTAAACATTATGCAAATTCGCTACTTAGGGGCATGGGTTTACTAGATCACTACTGGCTTCATTTGGGAAAAGCATAACCTTAGAAAACACATATCTATTTCTAATGAAACTTTATATTTGAGAGTCTTTTTGTGTCTCCTTAGCTAAACAATATTAAGAAATGACTTAAGATTTAGGCTCAGAAAACAAAGTTTGCTATGTGATCTTGTCAATATGAGTTAAATCTGCAGAACCCATGTAAAGGTAGAAGAGAATGGACCCTGTAAAGTTGTCTTCTGAACCTCTATGTTGTTATGTGATTTGTGTGTAGCACCCACCACAAACATCATACACACAGGTAAAGTAATAATAATGTTTTTTAAATTAAAGGAATAATTTAGTAACAGATCTTTGAGAATAGTATTACAAAGAACTGACTATAAACACATTTATTTACAGTTGTTTCGCACAAATATAGAATTTACTGGAAGGAAGAACTCTAGGCTGTCCTCCAAAAAGATGTGACAGATATTCCTGAGATTCATTTCTAAGATTACTGCTATATTATTAGAACATGAAATGTGACAACGTTTCACAATGAAAGTACAGGCCAAGCCCTATCCCTAAAGGACTTAGATTAACATTTTGTGGCAAACTTATTCACAATACACTTCCTTTATTTCTAATCCTGAAAAAAAGTAATTCCAAATAACCAATCATATTCTGAACAGGTAAATGACTCCATTTGGATCAATCACAAATACTGATCTGTTGAGCTGTTGAGTACAGTCAATATAAGAACTAGAAATGGAGGAATAAAAAGTTAACAAAGACCTGAAATCTGTTTCTCCCTGAACCTATTGACTGCATCTCAGACTCTCGCCTGCCTCTGTTTTCTCCCTATCTAAAGAAATGCCATAACCATCATGGAACCAGACATCTAGTGACCTCTTCCTCATTTTCCCTTACATGTCTGGGAAAGTCCTAGTTAGAAAGCATCTTTACCAGTTCTGGAATCGATTGTGTAGATATTCCCAACATCTAGGTCATTATTGCATGGTCTAGAATCTGAGTAATTCCCTTTCCACACTTTCTAAGCTTCCCTCTATTCAATGTAAGTATTTAATGCAAATAACCTTCAGGATCGTTGTATCCAGAATCCTGTCATCTTCCTTTGTGTTCTACCCATTTCTTTTTTATTGATTGATTTTACTTTTGCGATAGGGTGTCATGTAGTCCAAACTGGCTTCAAACTCACTGTGTAACTGAAGATAACCTTCAGCTTCTGATCCTCCTGCCTCTACCTCCTCAGTCCTGGGATTGCAAGCATAAGCCAACACACTCAGTTCTACTGAATCAGAACCATGTGCATACTAGACAACCTTTTCTGGCCATTCTTTTAAGAAAAGACTGTATTTATTTATATATCTATTTATTTACTGTGTATTTCATGTGTTTATGTGAACACGCATGTACCATGGCATGCATGTGGATGTCAGAAGACAAATTTGTAGAGTCAGTGCTTTCTTTCCACTTTTATGTGGGTTCAGAGGAATTAACTCGTCAACATGCTTGTACAGCAAGCATCTTTACCCACTGAGCCATCCTGCCAGTGTCTATTCTATCAATTCATGATGCAGACAGATAAAGTGGTCTAGGATACTCTAAATACAATATTCACAAATCAACTTAAAAATTTCCTCTAGGTAAAGTCTAAACTTGGAATAAAATGCCCTTTATAAACTAGTACTGCTTTGACTCCTCAACTTAAGAATGATGAAGATCATTTTTAATTCTATTATTAATGATGTTAATACAGCTGAGAAAGCTATAGGTTTATCAAATCCCTTAATTTTCAATTTCTCACACAACTAGACTACTATTCCTAACATAGCCTACCATAAGAATGTGTATATATTAAAATGTTAACCAGGTGTCTTAGTTGTGTTATGTTGCTGTGAAGAGACACCATGACCAATGCAACTTATAAAGGAAAGGATTTAATTAGCATCTTAGTTACAGTTTCAGAGGGTGAATTAATGAACATCATGGTAGGCAGCGTGGCAGCAGGCTGGCAGGCACAGTACTGGAGAGTAGCTGAGAACTTACATCTGATCTACAGACAGCATGCAAAGAGCAAGTCAAAAAGACACTGGGCCTGGCATGGGCTTTTGAAACCTCAAAGTCCACCTCTAGTAATACACCTCCTCCAAAATTGCCACACCTCCTAATCCTTCCCAAATAGATCCACATGGAGCAGGAGGGATGTGACATTTCAGTGATAGAGAAGCTAAGAAAGGAGCCAGTCTTTTCCTTGATGTCTTTCTGTTCACCTACCACATAAAGAAGACTTTAAGGAACAACATCAACAAGATAAATAAGGTACTCTGTAGTAAAACACTTACCTAGTCCCCCAGGCTCTACGATGAATTTCTGGAACAAGTGAAGTATAGAGATACAAGATAAAGTCAGACTGAATCTCTGCATCATTATGTGAAATGGAGTTGCCCCAGGAATATTAATGGTGGATTAGAATGTTTTCCATATTTTTAATAGCAAGTACTTTGCCCTTAGGTCACTCACAATCTTTACTCCAGTCACCTAGTTTTTCTAAAATGTTAGAGTCTACTATGTTCTAGGTACAGCAAGTGCTGTTGACTGTCTAGTATAACCTGCCCCTCTTTGTTGTTCTCGTTTCTCTTACATGCATTTATCTTTCAAATTTCAGGCTCACCTAAACCTCGCTTCTTACTGGATGCTTTATATACCTTCCATAGGTGGCCAAGCATCATAAATATCATGTTATCTGTATGTCTATCCATATCTCTATCTATCTCTCCCTCTGTCTCTCTCTCTCTCTCTGCTTTCTGTCTCTCTGTCTCTGTTTCTCTCTCTCTCTCTCTCTCTCACACACACACACACACACACACACACACACACACACACACACACACACATACACTGTAACTAGCAACCTTGTCACTGAGTACTCTTGTTACCTAATCAAGGTTGTATGTTCAGAAGCTTACCAGAGACTACTTCACAGTAAGTTTCTCAGCCCATTTTGCCATGAATCTACCCTCACTTATTTTTAAATTGGTAAATGTCATGTATTTATCATTGTGGTAATTTGTGAATAAGAACCTTACCTCTTTTAAACTATGTTTATATTTTACTAGCATTGGTATTGATTTCTGTTCATGCACTGACTGTAAGCTTTCAAAACATTAGAGTCACATGAAGCAATAAAACTTCCAAGTGGTCTGCCTCAAATCCCCTCATTTATATTCTCAGTCATTCTGCTCATTTTATGGAATGAGGAGTCTGCATTATAGTAGAAGACACTGTTTTGTATGATTATGGTCTTCCTTTTAGAACACTCCTTCCATGGAGTTTCTTCTGTGTATTAATAGGTACCCTGCTCTTCTTTCTAAACACAAAACACCTATCGTGTCACGTGGTTCTATCAATGCACAGAAAATCTGTCAAAACCTCCTTGTCTAACTGAAGTTAGACTCACCACTCAACTGAGTTTTCTGTGCCAGGCTTTCTAAACTGTATGTAGTGTCACTAACAAGCATGAAATCTGGGGAAGACAATTCACTTATCATCCTGCAATGGCAAAGCTCTGTGCCTGATTTCTTTGTCACACTGGGTGATGCCAGGAAGGAAATCATAGAATAATTGTCAACTCATCACTAGACTTTGTTCTAGATCTCCTGTTTTCAGCACTCAGAGTAACTTTCTGGCTATGGCCATTCTTCACTATGCATCTAGCCTTGGATTGTGTATTGATCATGTTAAAATATTTTCATCTCGAAATGCTGTGTGTCCAATGATACTGTCACATGGGAAATGAATATGTTTATCAGAAAGACTTACATTAAGATCTATACTACAACCAATGCACCAAAGGGAACATGAACATAGACTTTTTTTTTCCTGTCAATGAGACACTTTTCCCTAGTGGTACTGCCTTGTAGGCCCCCAGTGTATGAGGAGGCTCTTGGCCCTCATATGATGGCTGAACTGGGGTGGGGGACTGTTATGTAGGGACACTCCACTCCAGAGGAGTGGTATGGAAGGGATGGATGTAGAAGGTGAGAGGGTAGGACTGGGAGGGGTGGAAAGAGGACACTGTAATGGAGATGTAACCTGAAATAATAAATAAATAAATTAAAAAAAAAGATTGTTGGATTGTGAACCCTAAAAGAGATTATTCGGCATGTCTTAATCTCTATTATCTTACATATAAAATTTGTGGAAAATAATGTTTACATGCAATTGTCTTGATTTTGAATAATAAGATATACTTCAGAACTATGTTGCAATGTTCAAATAATCAAGTTCAAGATAATCAATTGGTAAATATTTTTAAAAGCCAAAGATAAAAGCTGTATATAAAAATTTTACCAGAATTTGAAAAACAAATAAAAGTGCTAGCTGAAAAATATACCATTGTAACCCACACATTTAAAACAAAGTTAATATAAAAATATGGGGGGGCCAAGATGGCGGCGACCTACACTGACGCATTTTGAATGCAGGGAAAAAAGAGCCATAAAAAACACAGAGTTATTGGGCACTGTGCAAAAACCGGAGGGGCTAGACCATCCCCAGGAACATTCACAGCTCCCAAGGGACTGTTAAAAGTCCCAGGGTAAGGCTCTTCCCCCATCTCTCGCAGACACGGAAGCCACTAAACCTGGGATTTGGGAACTCTCATTTGGAGAGGTGCCTGGTAAGATCGACCCCAACTCACAGCAGGCAGAATCAGAGGCCACTTGGCGATCTATCACTAGCCTACTGGGCTCCCCACACCTCAGGAAGAACTTAGAGCCACTTAAGAAACCTTGCAGAATAGTGGAAGTCTTAGCAAGGAACAAACAGGGTGCTCAGCGGGTGGTCCGCGGCCGCTCGAGACGCAGAGGGTGGAGGTTCCGAGAGAGCAGGAAGCCGCCGGCCGACGGGAGGGGCTGAATCCCCACGCACTCACGGCAGCGCAGCTAGGGAGGTAGCCCAGCGCCGGCAGGACCAAATCCCCGCAAACCCACGGCAGGACAACTGGGGAGGGAGCCCGGCGTGGGCGGGGCCAGGAATCCGCACACCCACAGCTGAACTGCTGGGGCAAGAGGCCCACTAAGGTGGCCGGAGGATCCGGGGCTCAGTGCACCCACGGCCGAGCAGCTAGGGAGGGAGACCCGCGGCTGGGCAGACAGGGGGGGAATCAGGCACAGAGGTCAGGCCTGTGGCGAGAAACCTAGTGAGAAACCAGAAATCAGGGGACCATAGCTGTATTCTGGAAAATCCAGACATATTAGGTGTGGAGCCAGACCCTGTCAGCCTCCATGATGACAAACAAAGCCCACAGAATCTGTGCCTGGGCAAACAGGTCCATACCATCAGAACCATTACAAGCTGATAACTCAGAATGCAACATAGAGAAGTCTGAATTGGGAACAGTGAAACAATCCCGGTCCATTACTCACATCCTTGGAATAGGCTGCACCAGCTCACAGTGCTTCAGGTGATTAAAACCACAGTGACCCTGAAATCCCCCTGTAAGCAACGACAGATAGCCAAGTAACTCGTCCCCTGCACCAAAGCATCCACTGTGGATCCAAGCACAGAAAAAGACAAGAACAGACAGCTAAACACATCCAATGGCCAAAGGTCCAAGAAAAAATAGAAATCAAGGAAATATGACTCCAACAAAGCAGAATTATCCTAGCTCATCCAATTCGGATGACCTCACACCAACAGAACCACATGAAAACGTTGACAATTCTGCATTATGGAAAGTGATAGAGTCTCTTCAAGAAGAACTTAAATCTATGAAGGAATTCAAAGAAGCCACAATTTTACAAGTCAAAACAACGAACAACACCATTAAAGAGCTCCAAGCCAAGGTGACAGAGCTTGAACAGGAAAAGGACAAAGCAATGAAAGATTTTCATACAAAAACAAGCAAGCTGGAGAAGGAAATGTACAAAACGAAAAAAACCATACAAGACATGAAAATAGAAATAGAAACAAAAAAGAAAACACAGTCAGAGTTAAAAGAGGAAGTGGAGAATCAAGGGATGAGAACAGGAACTACGGATGTGAGTATCAAAAATAGGATGCAAGAGATGGAAGACAGGATCTCAGGCATGGAAGATTCAATGGAAGAAATCAGTACAACATCCAAAGAAAATGAGAAGGCTAAAAAAATCTCTCACCCACAACATCCAAGAAATCAAGGACTCAATGAAAAGACGGAACCTAAGATTTATAGGTATAGAGGAAAGAGAGGATTCCCGACTCCAAGGTCCAGGAAATATTTTCAACAAAATCATAGAAGAAAACTTCCCAAACCTGAAAAAAAGGAGATGCCAATAAAAATCCAAGAGGCTTACAGAACACCAAACAGATTAGGTCAGAAAAGAAACTCCTCTCACCACATAATAATTGAAACACCAAATGTACAGAATAAAGAAAGAATAATAAAAGCTGTAAGAGAAAAAGGTCAAGTCACATACAATGGCAGACCCATCAGAATTACACCTGACTTCTCCTCAGAAACTTTAAAAGCTAGAAGGGCCTGGTCAGATATACTACAAGTCGTGAGAGATCATAGGTGCCCAGCCAGAATACTTTACCCAGCAAAACTCTCTATCAACATAGATGGAGAAAACAAGATATTCCATGACAAAAACAAAATTTAAACAATATCTACCCACAAACCCAGCCCTACAGAAAATCCTAGAAGGAAAATCCCAACCCAGAGAAGAAAACTCCACCCAAGAAAACAAAGGGAATAGAAAACCCCTCAGCAACTAAACCAAAAGAGGCACAGGACCACCAACTATACAAAACTAATGGGAAATAACAACCCCAGGTCACTAATATCCATCAACATCAATGAACTCAACTCTCCAATAAAAAGACAGAGGTTTACAGAGTGGATCCGCAAGCAAGACCTTTGCTTTTGCTGTATACAAGAGACACATCTAACTACCAAAGATAGACACGACCTCAGAGTAAAGGGCTGGGAAAAGGTTTTCCAAGCAAATGGACCCAGGAAGCAAGCTGGAGTAGCCATCCTAATATCAAACAAAACAGACTTCCATCTGAAGTTAATGAAGAAAGACAAAGAAGGGCACTATATACTCATTAAAGGGAATATTCATCAAGAGGAAATCTCAATACTGAACATCTATGCCCCAAATACAAAGGCACGTACTTTAGTAAAAGAAACACTTCTAAAATTTAAAGCGCACGTCGATCACAACACATTAGTAGTGGAAGACTTCAACACCCCACTCACAACAATGGACAGATCATCAAGACAGAAGACAAACAGAGAAATATTGAGTCTAACAGAGACCATGAAACAAATGGACCTAACAGATATCTACAGAACGTTTCACCCAAACACAAAGGAATACACCTTTTTCTCAGCACCCCATGGAACCTTCTCCAAAATCGACCACATAGTTGGACACAAAGATAGTCTCAATAGATACAAGAAAATTGAAATAACACCTTGTATCTTATCAGACCACCACGGAATAAAGCTGGTCTTCAAGAGCAAAAGAATCAACAGAAAGCCTACACACACATGGAAATTGAACAGCTCCTTACTGGATGACAACTGGGTGAGGTAAGAAATAAAGAAGGAAATCAAAGACTACTTAAAATCCAATGACAATGAAGACACAACATACCCAAACCTATGGGATACAATGAAAGCTGTGCTACGAGGAAAGTTCATAGCACTAAGTGCTTTCAAAAAGAAAATTGTGACAGCTCATATTAGTGAACTAACAGGTAAGCTGGGTGAATTGGAAAAAAAAGAAACAAACACTCCCAAGAAGAGCAGAAGGCAGGAAATCACCAAACTTAGGGCTGAAATCAACAACTTAGAATAAAAAAGAACTATACAAAGAATCAATGAAACCAAGAGTTGGTCCTTTGAGAAAATCAAAAAAATAGAGAGACCCCCCTACCCAAATTAACTAAAAGGCAAAGGGAAAGAACACAAATCAACAAAATCAGAAATGAAAAGGGAGAAATAACAACAGACATTGAGGAGATCCAGAAAATATTTGGGCATTACTTTAAAAATCTATATTCCACTAAATTTGAAAACCTAAGCGAAATGGACAATTTCCTCAATAAATGCCACCTACCAAAACTAAATCAAAATCAGATTAACAGCTTAAACAGACCAATAACACCCAAGGAAATAGAAACAGTCATTAATAATCTCCCAATGAAAAAAAGCCCAGGGCCAGATGGCTTTAGCACGGAATTCTACCGGACCTTCAAAGAGGAACTAACACCATTACTTTTCGAACTCTTCCACCACATAGAAACAGAAAGAACACTGCCAAACTCATTTTACGAGGCCACTGTCATTCTGATTCCTAAACCACACAAAGACCCAACTAAGAAAGAGAACTTCAGACCAATCTCCCTCATGAACATAGATGCAAAAATACTTAATAAAATACTAGCAAACCGAATTCAAGAACACATCAAAAGTATCATACACCATGATCAAGTAGGCTTCATCCCTGGAATGCAGGGATGGTTCAATATACGAAAGTCTATCAATGTAATTCACCACATAAACAAGATGAAAGAAAAAAACCACAAGATAATCTCGCTAAATGCAGAAAAAGCATTTGACAAAATCCAACACCCCTTCATGCTAACAGTTCTGGAGAGAACGGGCATACAAGGACCATACCTAGAAATAATAAAGGCAATATACAGCAAGCCAGTAGCCAACATCAAATTAAATGGAGAGAAGCTTGAAGCATTTCCTCTAAACTCAGGGACAAGACAAGGATGTCAACTTTCACCATATCTCTTCAATATAGTACTTGAAGTCCTTGCTAGAGCAATAAGACAACTAAAGGAGATCAAAGGGATAAAAATTGGAAATGAAGAAGTCAAATTATCCCTATTCACAGATGATATGTTAGTATATTTAAGCGACCCCAAAAACTGCACCAAAGAACTCTTACAGCTGATAAACAACTTCAGCAAGGTGGCTGGATACAAAATTAACTCAAAAAAATCAGAAGCCCTTCTTTATAAAACAAACAAATATACTGAGAAAGAAATAAGGGAAACAACCCCCTTCACAATAGCCACAAACAACATAAAATACCTGGGGGTAACTCTAACCAAGCATGTAAAGGACCTATACAACAAGAACTTCAAGCCCCTGAAAAAGAAATGGAAGAGGCCTTTAGAAGATGGAAAGCTCTCCCATGCTCATGGATAGGTAAGATCAACATAATAAAAATGGCTATCCTACCAAAAGCAATATATAGATTTAATGCAATTCCTATCAAAATACCAACACAATTCTTTATAGACCTGGAAAAAGCTATTCTCAACTTCATATGGAACAACAAAAAGCCCAGAATAGCTAAATCAATCCTGTACAATGAAAAAACATCTGGAGGTATCACCATCCCAGATTTCAAGCTGTATTACAGAGCAACAGTAATAAAAACAGCATGGTACTGGTATAGAAACAGACCAGTGGATCAATGGAATCCAATTGAAGACCCAAACATGGACCCACACACCTATGGCCAACTAATCTTTGACAAAGAAGCCAAAACCACACAATGGAAGAAGGACAGCATCTTCAACAAATGGTGCTGGTCCAACTGGATGTCCATTTGCAAAAGAATGAAATTAGACCCATACCTATCACCTTGTACCAAACTTAAATCCAAGTGGATCAAAGACCTTAACATAAAGCCGGCCACACTAAATATACTAGTAGAAAAATTAGGAGAAACCCTCGAACCCATTTGCACAGGTGACAACTTCCTGAACAGAATACCAACAGCTCAGGACCTGAGATCAACAATCAATAAATGGGACCTCATGAAACTGAAAAGCTTCTGTAAGGCAAAGGACACTGTCATTCGAACAAAACGACAACCAACAGACTGGGAGAAAATCTTCACCAACCCCACATCTGATAGAGGGCTATTATCTAAAATCTACAAAGAACTCAAGAAACTAAATGCCAAGAAACCAAATAATCCAATCAAAAATTGGGAGATGGAGCTAAATAGAGAATTCACAAAGGAGGAATCCCTAAGGGCTGAGAGACACCTGAAGAAATGTTCAACATCCTTAATCATCAGAGAAATGCAACTCAAGACGACCCTGAGATTCCACCTAACACCTGTTAGAATGGCTAAGATAAAGAGCTCAAATGATAGCGCATGCTGGTGAGGGTGTGGAGAAAGGGGAACCCTACTCCATTGCTGGTGGGAGTGCAGGCTTGTGCAACCACTACGGAGGTCTGTCTGGCAATATCTTAGAAATCCTGGAATAACCTTGCCTCAGGACCCAGCCATACCACTTCTGGGTATACACCCAAAAGACCTCTCTCAGAGACATAGGGAAGTCTCCTCATCTATGTTCATAGCAGCCTTATTTGTAATAGCTAGAAATTGGAAACAACCCAGATGTCCCTCAACTGAAGAATGGATTAAAAAACTGTGGTACATCTATACAATGGAATATTACTCAGCTATCAGAAACAATGAAATCATGCAATTTGCAACCAAATGGATGGATCTAGAGAAGCTCATCCTGAGTGAGCTAACCCAGTCTCAGAAAGATGAACATGGCATCTATTCACTTATAGTAGGATTTTAGCTATATTGTACAGGATATCTGTACTACAACCAACACACCAAAAGGAACATGGACATAAAATTTTTTTTTTATCTTTTTATTTTTCCTTCTCCTTTTTTTCTTTTTTCTTTTTCCTTTCCCTTGTCTTTTTCCTCTCTTTTTTTGTTGATATTCTTTGTTTTTGTGGGTTTGTGTGTTTGTTGGTCTTTTTTTTTTAGTATTCCCCCAGTAGCAAGGAGACACCTTTCACTGGCGGTACTGCCTCGTAGGCCCCAGGTGAATGAGGAGGCTCTTGGTCCTCATATGACTCCTGATCTGTGGTGAGAGACTGTTAGTCAGGGACACTCCACCCCAGAGGAACAAGACGGAAGGGTCAGGGGGTAGAGCATGGGAGGGTGGGGCTGGGAATCGGGAAAAGAGTACAATATGACAAGGATGTAACCTGAAGCAACAAACAAATAAATTTATTAACTAAAAAAAAACAAGGGGGCAGGTGGCAGGGCTGAAACACTGTGAATGGAATAGAGGATACAGCCGTTAGGCCTGGTTTTGCAGACCTCCAGGTGTCGAGAAGATGTGGAGCTAAGGTAAAATACAAGAGAATTGGTGTGTTGGCCCATGCCTTTGACTTCAGCGGAGATGGGGGGAGCACCGTAGAGTTGGTGGTCTTATGTATTCTGGAGTCATACAGAGCTTGGTCCCACCATTCAAGAAGAGTACACCTTGGTCCCAGCTCCCAGCACACTGGAGACAGAAACGGGCAGATCCCAGAGCTCAGGGTCAGCCTGATGCAGGGCAAACTCCAAATAGAGAAAGACTTCGATCCAGGAGTGGTGGAACACATCTTTGATCCCTTCAGATGGGAACCACAGGTCTCTGATCCCAATAATTAGAGTTCAGAGACACACCCATGGGATTTGGAGTGACCTAGGTTTAGAGGCTACTTACAAAAGGCCTTCTTGATGCAGGCAGATTGTCCTTTGGGATCTCAAAATATATACACTGGAGCTGGTTTAGCTCCATGGTGACAGAATGATTTCTTCTTTAACCCGGATTGAAAGATAACGCTTTGTATGTTGTTGGAAGGCCAAATTTGCTTCAGGAGAAGTATTACCTAGCCCCCCCCCCCAAAAAAAAGAGGGTTATTGTCCCAGGGTTGGGATTGGGGCAGGGCTCTGTTCTTATCTTTCCAGGAGAATCGAAGCATCCATTAGGGTAGCCCGGGGATGGCTGGACAGCGGAAACCTCAGCAGAGAGCAGAATCAGGCACCAAGGATGACGAGTGACCCAGTTGATTCTGCAGACCGACTTCCTCAATAGCTGTCTCCATTGGGGGCCTGCAACCACGGCAATCCAATGTCACTGGGACCACTCAGCTCTAAACAATGCGCCGGCCGGAACCTCAGTGAAGCCTGCAAGATCAGCTTCAGCCTACAAACTCCTTAGCTCATCTAAACAGCTGAGAACAGAAGGACTGAACATAAAAGGATTGTACTAATATTTGTAACCATTTTTTCCATTTGGGTTCGGGCCCCAAGCAGGTCTCCTACGACCCAAATCAGCAGGGTGCCCAGAGGGTGGGGAAGGTGTTTCTCTGCCCTTCTTTTTGGTTATTTGAAGGATAACTGAAAACTGCGATATTTAGGGGAAGAGATTACAAGCTGATAAATGGTTCTGTTTAATGGGTTTTGGAGGTTATCCCCAGGGACTTCCTACTTTTCCTTTTCTGTATCCTTCTTCCTCTCCTATGTAGGAGTGCATAGGCTTGAGAAAAATGAGATATAGACATAGCACAGGAAGGTCCAAGAAGAAGGGGCAGATTATTGAATATGCCCTTATATCTTTGTATATTGATACAAAATTAGTAGTTTATTTGGCTAAAGTGGTATTGACCATTTTTTATTGTGCAAAAATAAGATTGTATTGGATTACATCGGTATTGATCTTTGTATATTGATACAAAATTAAGATTATAGTTGGCCACAATGGTATTGACCCTTGTATATGGGCGTAATATTAAGAATGTATTGGACTACATAGGCATTGATCTTTGTATATTGATACATAATTAAGAGTATATTTAACCACAATTGAATAGATCTTTGTATATTGATACAAATTTAAAGATAATGCTTCCCAATGGTATCATACCTAGAGATACTTAAAAATAAAATGTGAAGTTCTGACCTCTTGATACCAACCATCTAAAACGGTCTAGGATAGTTAAAACAAACTCCTAGTCATGCAAACATGTCACTTTGTTAGCTACTATGACAGTCTATCACAGATATTCTCTAAACTACCCAGTAATCAAGTTGCTAAGAGACAAGAAATATTTGCTTATCTAAATACAAGAGATGGATAGGGCATCTTCAAAAACCCCAAGAGATCTGCAGAATATGGCATTCAAAGATGTTATCTTAAATTAAGATTTTCTTTTTTTTTTTTTTATATATTGAGACATATCAGCTCCTGACAGCACCCCCTACTCTACTCCAAGTAGAAGATAAGCATCGAAGAATCTCCAGTGTGAGATGGTTGAATTAGTGGCAAGCCTATCTCTTGGCATGAAAAAACCCCTTGCTCCAACTGCAGACAGACTGCTGTCCGAAAAGGACAAAACTTGGTAGCAGGGAAGTCGACAGCCTAACTCTGCCAAGACAGGGTAGGTAAGTCCTTCATAATCCCTGCTCTACAACAAATGTCTGTCAGAGAAACAGGACCCAAAGGCTGAAGACTGATGCAGGAATGTATGGGGAGAAAATGGGAACTGTCCAGGCAGTCACTGGTATGTCTTTTCTTAGTTTTGGAAGCTGCAGGCCCTGCACTTCCTATATAAGCAGATATATTTATCCCTCTCAGGTCTCTGAGGTAGTTGAAGAATAAACAGCTAGAGTCTCATAGTTAAATTTTGAGCTGTTTAGGAATCAAGAGTGTGTTATAGATCTAAGAAGATACTCTTAAAAGTGTGTTGCAAGTTAGTATGAATGTTGAATCAGATATAGACCTTTAAACTCATGGAGATGGTTAGATAGTAGAATGTTAAAGTCAGGGGCCAAATATGTATAAACTGGACATTGGGAAGGTATACTGGGCCATTTAACTCTCATAAATGTGGCATATTTATATCTGTTGTTTTGTATAGTATTCACTGTTATAAGAGAAGGAACCATCTGTTGGACTGAAAGGGGAAACTTCTGGGGGGAAGAGGGTGGAAGGGCGGGATAGGAAGGGGGAATAGGGAGGAGTTTGTGACTGAGATGTTACTTGAGGAAAAAAAATATTTAAAAAAATATATATATAGAAATATGTAAGAAACTAAATTGTATAGCAAGAAAGTATATAATGTTCTAATACTAAATAAATGAAAATTTAGACATTTCTCAAAATAAGCATACAAGTAATCAAGAGGTATATTTTTAAAATACTAGAACTATCATATGATTAATCAATCTTTCTACTGAGTCTATAATCAAGGGAAATAAAATTGGTACGTGGAGAATATATCTGTATCCCTTGTATCCTACAGCGTTATGCATTTTAGTAAACATGCGTCAACTAAAGTCTTCATTTGTGAATGAACTGATAAAGTAAAGGGGATACATGTGCACAATTGAGTACTATTCAGTCATTACAGAGGGATTTCTGTCATATACAAGATGATTGAATCTAAAGGAAATCACCTTAAGAGAATAATACAAAACACAGGCAGCTATAGCATGGTGTCACTTATATGTGGAATCATTTAGCTTTGTAGAAGTAAGTGGAAGAACCAATGATTAATAAGCAGTGTTCAGGTTTTTTAATGAAATCATAAGACTGGCAAGGTGTTGGTGAAAGGATTCAAAATTTCAGGTAAGAAGAGTGACCTTACTTATGAGCTCTATGCACAATTTAATGAGTGTAGCATAATAACTAAAAGGTAGTTTCAATTTTTTATTATTCATCAATTATGTATTATTGCAAGATTTATTTATTTTTTGTTGCTATTATGTATACAGATGAGTATGTATGTATATACACCATGGTGGGTGTTTGGAGATCAGAGGCCGACTCTAGGGAGTAGGTTATATCTAAGCACTTTTTGGAAATTAGGGGTTGTATTCATTCATCAGAACCCTAACCAAGAGCCTTTATCTACGGAGCCAGCTCACCTGCCCAAAACGTGTAAGAGAAGGGCTATAAGTATTTTCACTATTAAAAAAATAACTTTACAAGGTGATACATATGTAGGGTAAATTTTTTCATTCCACAACATATATATATATACATATATATGAATATATATTCACAACCTCATACTACACATGAGAAATGTGCACATTTTTACCTATTATTTTAATGAGAGAGAGAGACAAGGAGAGTTTGAGAGTTCCAGCTACTGACTGATAAATATATTCCATGTCTCCTTAAGTTTTATATTTAGCAATTACATGAAAATATTTTAGGTTGTGAAATTATTAAAATGTGAAAAAGTATTGCCTAACTATGATTTCTGTGTGAACACGGGTTATTAAATAGCTGTGACAGACTCAAACCTGACTGATGAACTACCCTGGAAGGTGACAAAGTTTGTGGAGAGACTTCCAGCCTTTGTGTAGAGATGATCTAATTAGTCTACTTATCATCTCTCTTGATTACTATCTCTTTGGCCTTAATCAAGTACTTAACTTTTCTGAATTCAACTTATAAACAGCCTGAAGCTTCAACAGTCATTACTGGAGTAGGGCAACCATAAACAGCTAGGTGGATTATGTACTACACAATGACATACAGGAAAGAGAACATGTAGTTTAAAGGGGTCTGTTCTTCCCCAGATGGAATTCAAGCACCAGTGTTGGGCTTCCTGTATCAAGAGAAAGAGGATCTTTATCTTTCCAGTTTCCTTGAGTTTCTGATGGCTTGGACCCTCAGGGCTGCCTCTGCCCAGAGAGGGTACAATTTTCCAATTCATTCAAAGTTGTACCTAGCTGAAGCTCTGATTGTGAAAACAAATATGAAAAAACAGAACAGAACAAGGAACTGTAGAATACCATATGCATACTTCTAATCTAGAAGCAAACTAAACACAAGATACTGGGAACTTGGAAAGAATTTAATCACACTAATAGACACCTGTGTATTAAAATATCTATAAAGTATTGTTTTTTTCTCATAAATTAGTGAATAATGAAATAATAAAATCCAACATTGACATGACAACTGATTGAGTAGAGGCACTGTTAGGTTATGTGATATAAAATGTCTTAAAGTCATCTTTAAAAATTTTACAAGACCCTTCAAACACATTTCCAGATTAGAATATTTGCAGACATATAGCACTGGTCTTCTAAGAATTTTCCCCCAAGAAAGCAGATTAAAGATAGGGTGCTATTTCCCAAAAATGTATTAAGAAGTCACATTAATAGGGTGATATGGCTAAAATAACATCTTAGCATCCATTGATAATGAGATCAATTTAAAAGACACTATACATGTCTAGCCACCTATTTATGTGGCAAATTTACTATACACAAATCAATTTGAATCTAAATGTGCAATGTTCTTGCATTTGTATGCATGAAACACAGTCAATTTGTTTAGCAGATAATTGCAGGAATACTGATAAAATAGATACGTTAATCAGTTTTACCAGCTATCTAGCAAAAGGAGATATATCTCCTTTATATGCCTTCATATACTTTCACCATAATATTCTCAGGTAAACTATTAATACTAAGATTATCTGTGCTTCTACTTTTTCCTGGTGATTATCTTGGTCTGCTGCTTTAAAATTACAATGTTTTATAAACCATCCCTGGAGAGTACTATACCATCCATTTTCTGAATTCATCAGTGTAATCCAGCTGTCTTCCTGGTTTCTATTTCCCATCCTGTCTCTCTTCTTAGCTAGCTGAGAATCCAGTGTGTCATCATAATCACCATGTGTTGGAAACAACTCTGTTGTCCCTCTGCCTTCCTACAGTTCTTTCCACTCAAGCCTGAATTTCTACTTACATGAATTTACAGCACTAGTGATGAACCTGATGGGAGAAATTTATCTTCCATGTTGAGAGACAAAGAACTGCATACTTCACAAGAATCCTCACCCCAAGTCCTCACCTCAGTCCCAGAGGAGTACAGATAACACAAAAGCACATTCCTGTTCTCTGAAACTTGTACTTACCTGCATCCTCCCTCCCCACTCCTCTTTTCTAGCCACCAGCACCTTTTTGCCCTTGCTCCAATGCACATCATGGCTTTGCTGTCTCTCTCATTTAGAAGATGGAAGTTATTGAGAAAATCTGCCAAGTCTGTATCTAATTTGATGATGCAAATCTTTTCCTTTGCTGATTTCTCTTCTCTTTTGATCACGATACATATTCTGTGGTAAGTCCACTTTCATTCTCTCTTTCTTTAAAGTGAGCATTAGGGTTTTGGCAAGTACTCAGAAACTGCCATTACAATATGTATAAGGGCTTTTCTGATAACCTCTTTTACTTTCTGTATAGTGATTTCTGTAAAAGTCAGCCATAAATTATTATATGGTGGCATCAACAACTACTGAGCATCCTAACCACTCCCATGGCATCAGTGACACCTGTTTTGTAGTGATGCTTCAATCCATGTTATAGGTCCAGAACTTGCTTCTGAGAGTTCTCCTTGCATGTGGTAAAGAAATTCAACCACAAGGGAGCTAACTATCTCCCTTTCCTATTTTACCTCAAAACCTATTCTTTACCTACAATAATATTACCAAGCCAGCAACCTGGAGATCTCCACGGCTCTCTTTTCCTTCACTACCATTTCCAGGACAAGGGCAAGTTTTTTTTTTTACCAGTCCTACCTTCACACATCAGTATTATTTCAATCAGCTCCTTATCTTCTTTTGATTTCTTTGTGATGTATATATTCTATCTTCTCCTTTAAGTGAGGTCACTGTCACCAAAGTGATATGTCTAAAGACAAAACCAATTTGCCCACTCCTCCAAGTATCATCTTATGGGGTAAAAATGACATACCAAATGACCCATCAAGATCTTTAGATCTCTCTGAGTTCATGTCAGTTGTCATAGTTTTCTTTCTATTGCTGTGATAGACAACATAATCAAAGACATTTCCAGTAGAGAATTAATTTGACTTACAGTTTGACATCCATCATGAGGGGAGTCAAGGAAGAAACTCAAAGCAGAAATCTGGAGTCTGGAATTGAAGCAAAGACCATCGAGGAACATTGCTTACTGGCCTACTTTCCAAGCTCATGTTCAGCTGCCCTTGTCATACATCCCAGACCTACATATCCAAGGAGGGCACTGTCCACAGTAGGCTGGATATTCCCACATCAATCATTAACCATAAGAATGCCTGACAAATCTGCCTAAAGGCCAATCTGAGGGAGGTATTTGCTCAACTGAAGTTCCTTCTTCCAGTTGACCCACTTTGTATCAAGCTGATAAAAACTAGGGCATTATTCTCCCACTGTAAGCAGCGGCTATGGAGAATTCATCTGCCTGTACATGAACTAGTGGCTCTGGATAATGTCCCTTCTGCACAGCAGCAGCCCCCTCCTTTCTTTGGTAAATCCATGGGCAGACAGTTAATCTTTCAAGGCAACAGTCTATTTAGCATTACTCCATGATAGTCTCTTTACCATCCTCTTCTCCATAAAACCAATTGCCTTTTTAGTGTGGCTTCTATTTTACATCTACTTATAGAACATGTCTTACAACTCCCAGTTCCTTCCTGTCTTTAGATGGTGGCTTTAACTCTAAGTCTCAGTACCTTAAAGGCAACAACTGTGTCTAATTGGTCATTCTGTTCTCAATGTCTCCAACAGTCAGTGGAAATTGATGCTACAGTCACTTTGTGATCTGAGGAGGATTTAGTAATGATACTATCTCAAGAGGCTGAGGCAGCAGGACCACAAGTTGAAGGCCTGCTTGGGATTCAAAGTAGAATGGGAAACTTAACAAGACCTTATTTTAAAACTGAGAAAAATAATGATAAATGAAAGGGGTTATAAATGTATCTCTTCAGTGAAGCAACTGCCCAGCATTCAATCTCCAATGTTGCTAAATAAATGAATTAATAATTGAACAGACACTTCAAGGCATCCAAGCTGAATTTTGAGAGGTAAATAAAGGATTAGTCTGAATAACACAGAGGAAAGGACATCATTCCAGACCCAAGTTGAGTAGTAGCACTGAATGAGATTCCTGTCTACAGAGATGCTGAGAGCCCAAAGCAAATCCCACAGGCAAATAATAAATACTCCCTCCTTGCCAGTGTCTTCCATATTCTCAATCCTAGCCAGGATGTAGAAGAAAATGCACATAGGCCATTGGCATAGTCCATTACAGTTGTCCTGGAAAAGTGCAGCAGAGTCCCAAAGCATATCAGAACAACAAAGAAAATATAAGGTGCCAAATTTAAGGGCACTCACAGATACTAATTGCTTACATGATATGTGTTGAATGAAAATCCACTGAAGAATCATTTGTAGGCCACCAAAGTCAGCACAGAGCGGACAGTAAAGGGTTAAACACAAATGCTCTGAAATAGCATTTCTGCCAGATTTATATGGGATTATGTTGTGCAGCCACTTAGCTGCATCAGCAGAGAAATGTTTTAAAGGGAAAGTGCAGGAAACACTGGAAAGAAAGGTTTTGTCATGTTTCCCATGGGAGAAATGCGTTCCTGGTGGTGGTACCCAGAAGGCAGTCCTCCCTGGCAAAATGGTTAGGATGACAGAGTGTAGATGCAAAGAAAATTCGGAAGGTCTGCATATAAATGCAAATAAACAAGTAGACACAAGAGTGATGATGCTAAGAAACAGCTACAGCATTGAGAGGGAAAGGGACGTGAGCTTCTGTGTAGAAGGGAAGCAGCAGCATGACCAACAGGGAATGAGGAAACAGAGAACTAAACTGAGATAATAAGGATTTGCTCTAAAGAAGGCAGGCAGTGGATCAGCAGGAAAAGGAGATATCTGCAGAGGGAACCTGTAAATCTCCCACAAAACTCAGAACAACGTGAGAGCCCTGCAACAGCATGTCTGCCAGAGTGGAAAGGCTCCTCCTGGAAATTTAGCCTGCTCATCCAGGTGAACGTGTAAGGACAATGTAGGCTCTAAAGAAAAGCAAGGAACTAAAACGGGAAGAGATGAGAAGGAATAGCTTGAGACCCATCCCAGGCAAATCAAGGCTAATACATTCCAAACAATTAGTTAGAGATGCCTTTCATTAACTGTACATGTACAAAGTAATTCTTCACTAAACTGATTATCATTTTAACATTCTGTGTATACAGAACTAGTTTCAGATAGATCAAATAGTTGATTAAGCTCCTAATCATGGGTGGCCCAAAATATTACAGCCAGGTATTGTCTAAGGGAGGAATTCGATACTTCAAAGATGCAACCAAAGAAAAAGCATGTGAAACCATGTGACACAGAGTGAGGGATGTGAACTTTGATGTCAGAAAAACCTTTATGTCAATTTCTGCTCTATTGCCCAGTAGTTATGTAAACTTGGTGTCAGTTTTAACTTGAGGACAATGCTGGTCTCCCTATGAAAAGCTACCCTGTCACTGGAGCCATTTTAAAACTTAGATGGTTAATGCAAGTTAATACTGTGCCTGGCACACACATCCCATGTCCTAAAGTGTGGTTTCTATTAGAGCTTACTGTTCACTTGATTTCCATGAGGTGAGAAGGAAATATGAAATGTCAATATCTTATAGATTATAAAGTATTTCACAGATTTAAAATTCTCTCATTATAAAAAATTATTTATGATATATAGGGATTGACTTTGTAAGTAGTTGAGAAGGACAGTTCTTAGAGCATCAAGAATCCATGTTTATGCTGGCTTGCCATATAAGTTCAAAGCCTCATAATTATAGTAATAGATAAATGCCATTATTTTGTATATTTTGTAAATTAACTAAGTAATCTGTAGTTTCATAAAGTATCCAGCTATTTCAGCTATTTTAAATCATGTTTTCTTTTATCTAAGGTTTACTGCTTGGTTTATTATAAAATATGGAAATATTAAGACATTATACACTTGATTACACAATATCAGGTAATTGCAAAATAAAATGAAACTATGTACATCAAATACAGAGTCTTGAAATTACAGGAAAGAAAATAATCATTATATTTTTAATGATTTGCAACACCAGACATATTATACATGTATGTGAATGTGCATGTGTATATGAAATGTTAAAAGTATTCAAATTAAATTAAGGACACCTATTTTATATCAGTATAACAACTAGTATTTATATTTACTGCAAAGTTTTCCAGTCACTGTCTGTTTTAGCACTTCATTACAACTTTGTAAAGTACCCAGGAAGGGTGGCAGTACTACCTCCACTGCTGACAAGAAGGGGAGGGTGACCAGCTCTTTCACCAAAATAAGAGGGCAAACAACTATGCATTCTCTCTAACAGTATGGGATAGAGACAGCAAGTAATGGTTTCATTTTCACAAATGCTTACAAATAGTTCTAATTTTCCAAAGGCCGATAAGAACATGTATTTATCAGAATATACTTGATAAAGCAAGTTGTAGTCATTCTATTGGTGATACCCTTTCCTGTGAGTTCCCCATGTTGATGGTGTTTTTGCCAGGAAAGCTGTTGGGAGGTCTGCAGGTTGATTGGTCCTGAGGCGGGCAGAGATCAATGCTGGTGTACAGTGAAGCAACTGTCTGGGTAGTGAAAGAGAGCCCCAAGGACCAATCCCAGCATGTTTTTCTCTCAACTTCTTCACAATAAAGTGAAGCATGGAAAATGACTTCTGAAATATCCAAGTCTCCATTCACTCTGGAGGTTGGATCTCCTGGAAGCAGACTCTGGGAGGTACCTGGGTATACCAAGAATTTAATAAGGAGTGTTCTTGGGATCTATTTTTGTGAAAGAAGAAAAGAAAGCAGGCATGTACAGGAAACCTAAAGTCAAGGTACATGTCCAGAGTCAACCTCCTCTAAGTCCATGAACAAATACATTTAAAAAACCCAAATAGTTAGGTCTCCTATTTTGAAATTATGTTTTCTTAAGTCACACAACTTTTATATTTGAGAAATACATAAAATTTGAAGGACCATTTTTATGACATCCAAATCATGTTGTGATTTAAGACATTCCATTTTTAAAGATGTTTTAAAGTTTTTTTTAAATACTTTATTTTTTTTCTTCAAGTTACATCTCAGTCACAAACCCTTCCCTATTCCCCCTTCCTATCCCGCCCTTCCACCCTCTTCCCCCCAGAAGTTTCCCCTTTCAGTCCAACAGATGGTTCCTTCTCTTATAACAGTAAATACTATACAAAACAACAGATATAAATATGCCACATTTATGAGAGTTAAATGGCCCAGTATACCTTCCCAATGTCCAGTTTATACATATTTGGCCCCTGACTTTAACATTCTACTATCTAACCATCTCCATGAGTTTAAAGGTCTATATCTGACTCAACATTCATACTAACTTGCAACACAATTTTAAGAGTATCGTCTTAGATCCAGAACACCCTCTTGATTCCTAAACAACTCAAAATTTAACTATGAGACTCTAGCTATCTATTCTTCAACCACCTCAGAGACCTGAGAGGGATAAATATATCTGCTTATATAGGAAGTGCAGGGCCTGCAGCTTCCAAAACTAAGAAATGACATACCAGTGACTGCCTGGAAAGTTTCCATTTTCTCTCCATACATTCCTGCATCAGTCTTCAGCCTTTGGGTCCTGTTTCTCTGACAGACATTTATTGTAGAGCAGGGATTATGAAGGACTTACCTACCCTGTCTTGGCAGAGCTAGGCTGTCGACTTCCCTGCTACCAAGTTTTGTCCTTTTTGGACAACAGTCAAACATGTCACTTTGTTAGCTACTATGACAGTCTATCACAGATATTCTCTAAACTACTCAGTAATCAAGTTGTTAAGAGACAAGCAACATTTGCTTATCTAAATACAAGAGATGGATAGGGCATCTTCAAAAACCCCAAGAGATCTGCAGACTATGGCATTCAAAGATGTTATCTTAAATTAAGATTTTCTTTTTTTTTTGATATTGAGACATATCAGCTCCTGACAGCACCCCCTATTCTACTCCAAGTAGAAGATAAGCATCGAAGAATCTCCAGTGTGAGATGGTTGAATTAGTGGCAAGCCTATCTCTTGGCATGAAAAAAACCCTTGCTCCAACTGCAGATGTTTTAAAGTTTTAAACACATATTAAATGCTAGTTATCTCCTAAAAATGTCAGAGTGAATAGGTGAGGCTTACTTTGACCACAATAATAGTATCTTAAGAATCAAGCACAAGAAGTTAAAACTTTAGTGATTGATTATTTCAGCTAGATAAAGAAAAACCTTTGTAAATGTAATTGATGTGTCTCACTTAAAAATTAATGGGTTTTAAATATTGTATTAATGAGTTGGAGCCAAAAAGTCTTTTTTCACATTATCATAATCTACCACTTTCCAGCTACCTCATCCAACAAATGAAAAAGCAAACAATGCCAAAGTCTACGAGATTGCATACAGTAATACATTCTTCTTAACTTTAAAAATGTATGATTTTTGAGTAAAAACATTGTGCTCTTTTCTATCCTTTATTTCCATTTTCTCTAGACTTGTTGTGGAAAAAAATGTTTGTGAAGTATCACTGTGTTATCAGGAAACCAAATGACTGAAAGTATTCTGGAGCAGCAAAGTGAAGTCTGAATTGCTAAAAAGGCCCAGAGAAAACATGCTCCCCTGGGAGGGTGGGGGGGCTCTATTCTTTACAACACAAGCTAGTAAAGCAAAGACACCTAAGGTCAACTACTTGAGATCTTTCTAACCAGAAGGGAAATGTCGACCTCTGGCTAAAACATTTTTAAAATTAAAATCAAAGCTATTCCACTATCCCAAACCCCTGCATGAAGTTTCATACTGTACTTTCCTTCTCCCAACACTGTTCACCACAGCTCTGACTGGTTTCTAAGAAAGAGGTGTAAGCGGGAAGTCAAAGATGTATATATTTTAAGAGATGAAAAGAAAACGTAACAATGGGTTGATGGATGGATGGATAGGAAGACAGATAGGTGATAAAGATAATCAATGATAGACAAATAGATAATAAATAAGTAGATAGACAGACAGATATAGATAGATACAGGTAGATAGATAATAGATGATAGATAGACAGGTAGACAGAAGATAGAGATAGATAATAGATAAATAGATGATAGACAGACAGACAGATAGATAGATAGATAGATAGATAGATAGACAGATAGATAGATAGATAGATAGATAGAGTGAGCAAGCAATAATCCTACCTGCTTTTCTAGAAGAAGAGGCCTTTTCACACTTTCTCTCTACTAAGTGATTATGAATAGAAAAGAAAGAAAAGAAACAAAGGAGGAAAAAAAAAGATGGCTAATTTTAATCTCCGAAAGCTAAAATTTTATTGGTGGTGTTCTATATTATACAATATTTTGAATGTTTTAATGCACCATCTTACTTGTAATTTGAAGGGAAATTAAGATAACAGACCTTTATGAATGAAGTGTTGGTCAGGGAGGGGATGATATAAGTGACTATGAGTGAGATCAAGTGACTGGGAAAAGCATGGTGTAAACTGTCTAGCTAGAGAATATAAATCATGGCATGTTCCAGCAAAATTCATTTTATATAAATGTAGAGAGCTGTGACGTGCCGCGCCTTAAAGATGGCGCTGGTCTCTGCCTTCCACCAGCCCGACGGTGAGCGCTCTCGGTGGTAAACAAGTCCATATTTGGCAAAGACCGCTGATCTGGCTTGCTTCCGCATACGTGGGCCTCTAAGATAGCACTACGTGGCTTTACTTGATTGGCTGTTCATTTAGTATTTAGCCTGTGGGTTGGGTCTGCCCGGGCATTCGGAAGACTGTTTTCAAGGGACCTGAATAAACTGCTTGAGAAGAGTTTTTGCGAGTTGCGTCATTCTTGCCGGTCGAGAGGGACGCGACAAGTGGTGGCTCGTACGGGGAACCAGAAAAGACTCAGAACTCCTGCAGTCAGGGGCAACGCGTTGGTAAGTTCCTGGGATAAATCAGGACAATAAAGTTTCACGGAGATAGCGAACGCAAGGTAAAGTTTCGCGGATAATAGCGAACGTACGGTGAAGTTTCGCGGAGATAGTGAACGTACGGTAAGGTTTCGCGGAGATAGCGAACAAAAGATACAGTTTCGTGGGGAAGCTGCAAACCGAAAGTAAATTTTTAAACATGGGGTTGTCTGAGTCACACCCAATTTTTCTGGCTCTTCAGGAGCTACTTTTAGCTAGGAATTTGAAGATTAAGAAGTCTACCCTAGAAAGATTTTTGAATGAGTGTGATTCCGTGGCTCCGTGGTTTGCGGTGTCCGGGAATCTTACGGTATCCTGCTGGGACAAATTAGGCAGGGACTTGGATTTTGCTTGGGAGCAAGGGACTTGGAAGCATGGAGTAAGACCGATTTGGAAAATGGTGAGGAGTTGTTTAGAAGATCAGAGATGTTGTAATGCAATTAGGGAGGGAGAGTCAGCCTTGGAACTGCTGCAAGGGGAAAGATCTGAGCAAGTAGACAGTGACAAAGGCGAAAGATTTGAGCAGGCAGACAGTGAAAAGGGAGGCAAAAAGAAAGTTCCTCTCTATCCCGATCTTACAGATTTTAGAGATTTTAGAGATTTTGAGGACTCAGAGAGCACAGATTCTGAAGGAGAGCTACACGCTCTACTAGAACAGTTGCAGAGGACTGTTATTAGAAAAAAGGAAAAGAAAAGGGTAAAAGAAAAGGACATGTCGGCAGCAGTCAGTGTGGGAGGAGCTGTTGCTATGGCGCCTGACACGTCAGCGTCAGCGTCAGCAGCAGTCGGAGTGGGCGGAGTCGTCGCTACAGCACCTTCAGCCACGCTGGCAGCAGCTGGTGTAAACAAAGCCATTGCCATGGCGCCTTCAACTCCTCCTCCATATCCAGAAGCCACTCAGATAGATCAGCATGTTCAGTCACTGAAAGTAGGGAGATCTTTCTGCCCGGGGATGTGGACACAAGTAAGAACAGAATTACAGTTTGCTTATCCTGTATATCAAGACCCACAAGGGAACAGGTACGAGGAACCGCTTGATTTTAAAGTGGTAAAATCTCTTGCAGAGTCGGTTCGTACCTATGGTACTACTGCTTCTTTTACAATGGCTCAAGTAGAAGCATTAAGCAGACATTGTATGACTCCAAGTGATTGGAGTGGCCTGGTCTGTGCCTGCTTAAGTCCAGGGCAATACTTAGACTGGAAAGCTTTCTTGATTGAGTATGCCACTGAGCAAGCAGCCAATAATCAGAGAGATGGAAATCCAGCCTGGGATAGAGATATGCTGCTTGGGCAGGGGAGATTTGCCAACCAGCAGATAGGATATCCTATTCAGATTTATGAGCAAATAAACAAGATAGCTATCAAGGCTTGGAGATCTCTTCCTAATAAAGGGGAGGTGAGTGGGAACTTAACTAAGATTCTACAGGGCCCCATGGAGCCCTTTTCAGATTTTGTAGCACGAATGGTGGAGGCAGCAGGGAAGATTTTTGGTGACCCGGATGCTGCTTTGCCACTAATAAAACAGTTGGTCTATGAGCAATGTACCAAAGAATGTAGAGCTGCTATCACCCCTTATAAGAACAAAGGCCTAGAGGCTTGGATGAAGGTGTGTAGAGAACTTGGAGGGCCGTTAACTAATGCTGGTCTCGCTGCTGCAGTAATACAGTTGGCCAAAAAAGGTGGAGGAAGTTCAGGAGTTTGTTTTAAGTGTGGCAAGATGGGACACTTTAAAAGACAGTGCCCCAGGGGAAGGAGTACAGAAAATACAGGAAGTGTACAACGCCCCAGGCGGCCGGGGTTATGCCCAAAATGTAAAAAAGGGAACCATTGGGCTAATGAATGCCGTTCAGTGATAGACATCCATGGCCAGCCTTTAACTCAAGGTTACGGTGGCGCTCGTCCAAAAAACGGACAGCGGGGCCCACGACCTCAGGGCCCACAAATATATGGGGCAGTAGAGAATCAGGACAAAGAACAGAATCAAGAGAGATGGCCGACCCTCCACCATCCGAGAGACCGCGGAGAGCCACTGCAGGCTCAGCAGGATTGGACCTCTGCTCCACCACCAGACTCGTATTAACACCCCAAATGGGGGTCCAGTTAATTGAAACAGATTTTAAAGGACCCCTTGAACCTGGTACAGTTGGTTTGTTGTTAGGGAGGTCATCATCAGCCTTAAGAGGACTTATTGTCCATCCTGGAGTTATAGATCCAGATTATACAGGAGTGGTTAAGATCATGGTAGCCTCCCCCCGTGGTATAACGGCTATCTCTCCTGGAGATAGAATTGCTCAATTGATCATATTGCCGAGCTTACATGACCGCTATGCAGCAAAGGATAGAGAGAGAGGAAAAGATGGTTTTGGGTCCACGGGCACAGATTTGACTTTTCTCTCCTTGGATTTGGACCAACGCCCTGTCTTGGAATTAAAAGTTGATGGTAAAAAGATCCTGGGCCTTTTGGATACTGGGGCTGATAGGAGTATCATAGCAAAGAAAGACTGGCCTTCAGGTTGGCCTGTACAAGCCTCTTCTCAAACACTTCAAGGCCTGGGTTATGCTAGGACTCCAGATATGAGTGCAAGGTTATTAAAGTGGCAGGACCAAGAGAACCACTCAGGAGAAATGCAGCCATATGTACTTGAGCTCCCTATCTCCCTTTGGGGAAGAGACCTTTTAAAGGATATGGGATTTAAATTGAGTAATTGCATTTACTGTTCCATCCTGTAACCATGAGGAACCTGATCAGAGGTTTGAATGGGTAGTATTACCCCAGGGCATGGCAAACAGCCCCACTATGTGCCAACTATATGTGGGGGAAGCCATTGCTCCCTTGAGAAAGAATTTTCCAGATTTGAGATGTGTTCATTATATGGATGATATCTTACTGGCAGCTAAGAGTGAACAAATGTTAGATCGGGCCTATGAAGAATTAGTTCAATTATTAAAAAAGAAAAGGTTGTTTATTGCTCCTGATAAGGTTCAAAAGGAAAATGTGGTTGATTATTTAGGAGCGAAGGTTGGACCTGAAAAGATAATACCTCAAAAGATTGAGATAAGAAAAGATAATTTAAAGACTTTAAATGATTTTCAAAGGTTGTTAGGAGATATCAATTGGGTAAGAGGCTATTTAAAGCTACCAAATTATGAAATAAGACCCCTATATGATATTTTGAAAGGTGATTCAGCACTTAATTCTCCTAGGCAATTAACAGACGAAGCAAGAAAATCTTTATGTAAAGTGGAAGAAAGGTTACAGAGTGCCTTCCTAAAGAGATGGCAGGAAGGACAGCCCATTGTATTGTGCATATTTGCCACCTATAGTCAACCTACAGGATTGTTATGGCAGGAGGGACCATTATTATGGACCTATTCAAAGATTTCTCCGAAAAAATCCATAGAACATTATCCCACTGCACTTGCTGCTTTAGCCTTGAATGGTATCCAACAATGCTTGCAGTCTTTTGGAGTTGCTCCTGCCAGTATAATAGTGCCTTATTCCAGTTATCAAATTAAGATTTTGTGTGGCACTGTAGATGACTGGGCAATATTGCAATGTAGCTTTGAAGGAGTGATTGATAACCATTACCCTAAACATCCATTGCTATCATTTTTTAAGGAGCACCCAGTGATATTCCCTAAGGTTACTTCAGCAGTACCACTTCAAGGGTCACCAAATGTGTTTACTGACGGCTCAAAGACAGGCTGTGGAGCCTATTTGATAGAAAGACAAGAGCCCGTGTTATGTCAATTTCAACCGGGCTCCCCCCAAATAGTAGAATTGAAAGTAGTTATGGAGGTGTTTAAAAGATGTCAATTTGCATTCAATTTGATTTCAGATTCAGTCTATGTGGTCAATGCAGTGAAAGTATTAGAATTAGCAGGTCCTATTAAGAATAGTAGTACTGTATGTGCCTTATTACAAGAGTTACAAGTTTTAATCTGGCAGAGAAAAAGGTGTTTTTATATTCAACATATCAGAGCACATACAGGATTACCTGGACCATTAAGTGAAGGTAATGATAAAGTTGATCAATGGACCAGGATGGAATGCATTTTTTGGAGCTCATTCCTAGACCAAGCCAGACAGTTTCACCAATTATTTCATGTAAATGCAAAAACTCTACAGCAGAAATTCCATTTGTCTAGAGCAGATGCTAGACAAGTAGTTTTGGACTGTCCTCAGTGTGTGATTCATCATCATCCTCCCAGTGTGGGAGTGAACCCTAGAGGGTTGATGCCACTCAAAATCTGGCAAATGGACGTTACCCACATTTCAGAGTTTGGAACTTTAAAATATATTCATGTATCTGTGGATACCTGCTCAGGTATCATACATGCTACACCTATGAGTGGAGAAAAGGCTCGCAATGTCATAGGACATTGCTTAGAGGCCTGGGCTGCATGGGGAAAACCACAGCAGCTGAAAACGGACAATGGACCAGCCTATACGGCTCAGTCCTTTGTCTCCTTCTGTAATCAGATGGAGGTACAGCTTAATCACGGATTACCATACAATCCTCAAGGACAAGGAATTGTGGCGCGTGCTCATCGCACCTTGAAAGAATGCTTGCAAAAACAAAAAGGGGGAATAGGCCAAGGCCGTAACCCCAAGGAGAGAATATCTTTAGCCTTATTTACGTTAAATTTTTTCAATTTGGATGCTCAAGGCCGCTCAGCAGCGGACAGACATCAGGATTCCCATGGTTCACCTAAAAGCATGGTGAAATGGAAGGACATTCTGACAGGCTCTTGGCGGGGGCCTGACCCCATGCTAACATGGGCGAGAGGGTCTGTTTGTGTTTTTCCTCAGGATCAACAAGATCCAGTGTGGGTGCCTGAACGCCTTGTGAGGAAGATTCGTCATGAAGACCTTCCTAAGGATTCTGGTGATAGTAGCAGTGAGTATGTCAGGAATGACCGAGCCGAGATGGGGGATCCTGTCGATATTCCCAAAGCCGATGCCGGTCAGACATGATGCAACTGTGTTTCCACGCTTATTTAGCAGTAATAGAAGCTTAGGCTTACCCTACCTTCCCTTTGATGATCAGAGAAGCCCTATAGAGGGTAATAGAAATGTCAGCTTGAAGGGTAGTTTGTGCTTTTTAATGAGCTTCAATAGGTCAGATGATACAAAATGCATTAAATTGTCTCAGCAGTCAGCAGATTTTTTACCACAACTGAGGTTTGGGGGTAGGAATGGTGGTTTGTTTTCAGGCAATGGTTCTCGCCTTGAAGGATGGTGGCCCACACGAGTCTCTGACCGGGACCCCCCCAGACAGCCACGCTGGGCACCTTTTTGTAGAGGATCCACAGGAGAGGAAGGACCTTTTCCCTGGACTGGATGTCAGGAGCGCAGAGCAGTTTGGGTTCAACAAGATTATTTTTCCTTTAGCCCCATGATTAGTAATGTAGTGAATAAGTCTTGTACAGGAATGCTTGATATATCTACTAGGGATCCTCAGCAGACTGCCACCAATCCTTTTGATTTGTGGCTTTTGTGTGGAGTAAATGGAAGTTGCATGGACTTGGGACCTGTCATTATGCTTGGGGGAGGAATTTATCAAAGAGGTAATTTTTCCCTAAAGTCCGCTACCAAATTGGATTTCTCTAGCAGTAGTGGCTCTGGTACTTGGAATTCTTTGTTTCATTCTTATCGCAACAAGAGCTTTTCAGCTTCGCCAGTATGTCTCTGGCCTCCTTTTCTGTGGATTGTAAGTAATGGGAGTGCATCCTTAGGTGAAGAAAAGTTAGTATGCACTCCAGGCACATGTTTTTATGCCCTATGCTGGAATGCCACAGCCTTTCCTGTGGCTGTGGTGACTAGAATGCCTCGATATGTACCAGTTCCTGTAGAGGCTCCTAATACCATGATGCTATTCAGGTTTAAAAGAGATTTTGGCATCACTGCAGCTATTGTTACTGCTATCACTATTGCTGCTGTGGGAGCTACTGCATCAGCTATTGCCTTGTCTAGTTCTATACAGACTGCCAATGCCCTGAATAACATCTCAGCCACTGTGGCACAGTCATTGGATACTCAGACCTCTATGAATTCTCATCTTAAAGGAGGTCTTATGGTAGTTAATCAACGCATAGATTTAATACAAGAACAGATTGATTCTCTTTGGCAACTAGCACAATTCGGGTGTGAGTGGAAAATGCAAGGTTTGTGTGTTACTTCCGTACAATATCAAAATTATACAAAGGCTGCTAATTTGTCTAGACAATTGTCAAAGTTCCTCTTACAGGATTGGTCGGCTGAATTTGAAAATTTGATGAGAGAGCTGAGAGCGACAATCATCCACATCAACTCCACTCGGGTGGATCTGAGCCTGGCTACTGGCTTGACTTCTTGGATACAGACGGCTATGGATCATCTTAAGGAGTGGGCGGGTGTAGGCTCTTTGGCGATACTAATGATGCTAGCCTCTCTGGTTTGCCTATGGTGCATCTATAAAATGAGAGCCACACAAAAGCGTAATGCAGCCATGATTATACAAGCCCTTGTCGCCATTGAGGCGGGCCAGTCCCCTCAGGCATGGCTTGCTGCCGTGAAGTAAATCTTCACTAAGCATAGTCCCTGCCCACTGAGGAATTCGTTCCACGAATATTAGGGTCTGGTAAGTCAGTGATGTAGTTGACGGGTAAGTCTCGGCCACCTAAGACAGGGCAGTCCCGAGTGGGGAGGCTGACCCAGAGACGGGTAAGAGTTTGAGCACCGCCCTCCTACAGGCTCAGGCCCACCGTGAGATCCCCAGATAGGGGGATTACGAAACCTTTCCAGGGACTTCTACCAACTTTAGAAAAAAAAATAAATAAATAAAAAAGGAGGAACGGTAGAGAGCTGCGACGTGCCGCGTCTTAAAGATGGCGCTGGTCTCTGCCTTCCACCAGCCCGACGGTGAGCGCTCTCGGTGGTAAACAAGTCCATATTTGGCAAAGACCGCTGATCTGGCTTGCTTCCGCATACGTGGGCCACTAAGATAGCACTACGTGGCTTTACTTGATTGGCTGTTCATTTAGTATTTAGCCTGTGGGTTGGGTCTGCCCGGGCATTCAGAAGACTGTTTTCAAGGGACCTGAATAAACTGCTTGAGAAGAGTTTTTGCGAGTTGCGTCATTCTTGCCGGTCGAGAGGGACGCGACATATAAAATGTTTTTAACGTAAAATATATGTATATAATTTACATATATAAAATATTATTTATTTTCTATATATATATATATATATACAACTTTACATATATATGTTTAATATATAAAATAACATGTATAAAATTTTACAGCCTCATGCCACTAAATTCTTTCTTGTGCTACCAAGTGAGAATTTAATGCTTTTTAATTTAATTTAATTCCAATTCAAGCTCTTCTTTCTTTGTTCATCTTCTGCAGACTGCCTAGGACTTACTTGCCTTATCGCCACAATCACCATCAAGGCTTCTATGGAAACAAAAGGTCTGTTCTGCACATTCAGTTTAATACATACATCACTACTCCAGGGTTCTTTATCCACTCTTATACAGAAAGCTACCATAGACACCACAGGCTCCTTAAATGTCGCTGTTTTAACAGTTTCTAACCTTGATAGTGGTCCTTCACTCAAACCTCTGTCTCCTGAGTCTGATGAAATGGAGAGGGGTAGCCTAGTGTAGCTGGCATGTTTTAACTTGAATACACTGGTGCATTGCATCTAGTTACAGTAATATCAGCAATGTACAGTAGTAGATTGGCCCATCTAAGGAACCAAGAAAACATAAGATGAAGAGATGCAAAGAAAACCAGGCACTTCCTTGTTTCCTCAACTTCCTGTAATTTATTTTAAAAGATTCTACTTCTTTGAGGACTTCCTGTGTCAAGGACTATGCTAGGTAGTAAAAGATGTAGGTTCTAAAAGTGAAATTTCTTTTTTCTTCAGCCCACTAGCAGCAGATAATCTAGAGGCGGAAAAATAAAGCATGAACCAAGCTATTTAAAATGAATAGCATTAATACACCCAGATAATTTTTTTGTTATACAGGAGTGATTTAGCTATTCTGGTTTTTTTCTGTCATTCCATATGAAGTAGAAAATTGTTCTTTCAAGGTCTGTAAAAAAATTGTGTTTGTATTTTGATAGGAATTGCATTGAATCTGTATATTGCTTTTGATAGGATGGCCATTTTTATTATGTTGGTCCTACCTATCCATGAGCATTGGAGATCTTTCCATTTTCTGATGTCTTCTTCAATTCCTTTCTTGTCATACAGACCTTTCACTTGTTTGGTTTAGAGTTACCCCCAGGTATTTATATTGTTTGTGGCCATTGTGAAGGATGTTTTTCTCTAATTTCTTTCTCGGTCCATTTATCTTTTGTATAAAGAAGGGTTACCAATTTTTAAAATTAATTTTGTATCCAGCCACCTTGATGAAGTTGTTTATCAGTTGTAGGAGTTCTCTGATGGAACTTTTGTGGTCATTTATGTATAATATCATTTCATCTGTGAATAAGGATACTTTGACTTCTTCTTTTCCAATTTGTATCCCCTTGATCTCCTTTAGTTGTCTTATTGAAAGCTATCATACAGAACAATAGCAATAAAAACAGCATGGTACTGGTATAGAAACAGATGAGTTGAGCAATGTAATCAAATTGAAGACTCAGAAATAAACCCACACACTTATGGTCACTTAATTTTGACAAAGAAGCCAAAACCATACAATGGAAAAAGGACAGTATCTTCAACAAATGGTGTTGGTCTAACTGGATGTAAACATGTAAATAAATGCAAATAGACCCATATTTATCACCTTGCACAAAACTTAAGTCCAAGTGGATCAAAGACCTTAACATAAAACCAGACAAACTAAATCTAATAGAAGAGAAAGTGGGGAAAGGCCTCAAACTCATTGGCACACATGACAATTTCCTGAACAGAACACCAACAGCTCAGATTCTACAATTAATAAATGGGACCTCATGAAACTGACAAGCTTCTGTAAGGCAAAGGACACCTTTATTCAAACAAAACAGCAACCTACAGATTGGGAAAAAGGTCTTTACCAACCCACATCTGACAGAGGGGTAATAGCCAAATTCTATAAAGAACTCAAGAAGTTAAATACTAAGAAATCAAATAACACAATCAAAACATGGAGTACAGAGCTAAACCAAAAATTCACAAAAGAAGAATCTCTAATTGCTGAGAGACACTTGAAGAAATGCTCAACATCCTTAATCATCAGAGAAATGAAACTCAAGTTAACTCTGAGATTCCATCTCACACTTCTCAGAATAGCTAAGATCAAAAAACTCAAATGACTGCACATGCTAGTGAGGTTGTGGAGAAAAGGGAACACTCCTCCATTGCTGGTGGGAGTGCAAGCTTGTACAACCACTATGGAAATCAGTCTGGCAATATCTTAGAAAACTCGGAATAGCTCTACCTCAAGACCCAGCTATACGGGGCCAAGATGGCAGCGACCAGCACTGACGCATTTTGAACGTGGGAGAAAAGAGCCATAAAAAACACAGAGTTATTGGACACTGTGCAAAAACCAGAGGAGCTAGACCCTCCGGGAACACTCACAGCTCCCAATGGACTGTTAAAAGTCCCAGGGTAAGGCTCTCCTCCCATCTCTCTCAGACATGGAAGCCACTAAATCTGGGATTCGGGAACTCCCATTTGGAGAGGCGCCTGGTAAGATCCACCCCAACACACAGCAGGCAGAATCAGAGGCCACATGGCGATCGCCCACTAGCCTACTGGGCTCCCCACACCTCAGGAGGACCTTATAGCTACTCAGGAAACTTTGCGGAATAGTTGAAGTCTTAGCAAGGAAGAAACAGGGCGCTCAGCAGGTGGTCGGCAGCCGCTCGAGCTGCGGAGGATTCCAGAGAGCGGGAAGCCAGCGGGCAGAGCAGTCAGGGTGGTAAGCAGGCACAGGCGGGCGGGGCTGAAGCCTGGCACACCCACAGTGGAGCAGCTAGGGAGGGAAGCCGGCACAGGCAGCGGGAGGGGCCGAAGCTCTGTGCACCCACGGCAGAGTGGCTGGGGGAGGGAAGCCAACACAGGCGGCGGGAGGGGCCGGGGCTCCGCGCACCCATGGCTGAGCAAACAGGGAGGGAAGCTGGCACAGGCAGGCAGGACTGAGGGGCCAGGCCTGTGGCAGAGAAGCCTAGTGGGAAACCAGAAATCAGGGGACCATAGCTATATTCTGGAAAACCCAGACATATTAGGTGTGGAGCCAGGCCCTGACAGCTTCCGTGACGACAAACAAAGCCCACAGAATCTGTGCCTGTGCAAACAGGTCCATACCATCAGAACCATTACAGGCTGATCACTCAGTGTGCAACATAGAGAAGTCTGAATTGGGAGCAATGAAACAATCCCGGACCATTACTCACTACCTAGGAATAAGCTGCACCAGCTCACAATGCTTCAGGCTATTAAAACCACACTGACCCTGAGATCCCCCTGTAAGCAACGACAGATAGCCAAGCAATTCGATTCCTTCACCAAAGCATCCCCTGTGGATCCAAGCACAGAAAACGACAAGAACAGACAGCTAAACATATCGATATGGCCAAAGGTCCAAGAAAAAAATAGAAATCAAGGAATTATGACTCCAACAATGCAGAATTATCCTAGCTCATCCAATTCGGATGACCTCACATAACAGAAACACATGAAAATCATGACAATTCTGCATTATGGAAAGTGATAGAGTCTCTTCAAGAAGAACTTAAATCTATGAAGGAATTCAAAGAAGCCACAATTTTACAAGTAAAAACAACGAACAACACCATTAAAGAACTCCAAGCCAAGGTGACCCAGCTTGAACAGGAAAAGGACAAAGCAATGACAGATTTTCAGACAAAAACAAGCAAGCTGGAGAAGGAAATGTACAAACGAACAAAATCATACAAGACATGAAAATAGAAATAGAAACAATAAAGAAAACACAGTCAGAGTTAAAAGAGGAAGTGGAGAACCAAGGGAAGAGAACAGGAACTACGGATGTGAGTATCAAAAATAGGATGCAAGACATGGAAGACAGGATCTCAGGCATGGAAGATTCGATGGAAGAAATCAGTAAAACATCCAAAGAAAATGAGAAGGCTAAAAAATCTCTCACCCACAACTTCCAAGAAATCAAGGACTCAATGAAAAGACGGAACCTAAGATTTACAGGCATTGAGGAAAGAGAAGACTTCCAACTCCAAGGTCCAGGAAATATCTTCAACAAAACCATAGAAGAAAACTTCCCAAACCTGAAAAAAGAGATGCCAATAAAAATCCAAGAGGCTTACAGAACACCAAACAGATTAGATCAGAAAAGAAACTCCTCTCGCCACATAATAATTGAAACACCAAATGTACAGAACAAAGAACGAATATTAAAAGCTGTAAGAGAAAAAGGTCAAGTCACATACAATGGCAGACCCATCAGAATTACACTGACTTCTCCTCAGAAACTTTAAAAGCTAGAAGGGCCTGGAAAGATGTCCTACAAGTCCTGAGAGATCATAGGTGCCCAGCCAGACTACTTTACCCAGCAAAACTCTCTATCAACATAGATGGAGAAAACAAGATATTCCATGACAAAATCAAATTTAAACAATATCTACCCACAAACCCAGCCCTACAGAAAATCCTAGAAGGAAAATTCTAACCCAGAGAAGAAAACTTCACCCAGGAAAACAAAGGGAATAGAAAACCCCTCAGCAACTAAACCAAAAGAGCCACAGGACCATCACCTATACCAAACTAATGGGAAATAACAACCCCAGGTCACTAACATCCATCAACATCAATGGAATCAACTCCCCAATAAAAAGACACAGGTTTACAGAGTGGATCCGCAAACAAGAGCTGACCTTTTGCTGCATACAAGAAACACATCTCACTACCAAAGATAGACACTAACTCAGAGTAAAGGGCTGGGAAAAGGTTTTCCAGGCAAATGGACCCAGGAAGCAAGCTGGAGTAGCCATCCTAATATCAAACAAAACAGACTTCCAACTGAAGTTAATGAAAAAATACAAAGAAGGGTATTATATACTCATTAAAGGGAATATTCATCAAGAGGAAATCTCAATACTGAACATCTATGCCCCAAATACAAAGGCACCTACTTTTGTAAAAGAAACACTTCTAAAACTTAAATCGCATGTCGATCACAACACATTAGTAGTGGGAGGCTTCAACACCCCACTCACAACAATGGACAGATTATTAAGACTGAGGCCAAACAGAGAAATATTGAGTCAAACAGAGATCATGAAACAAATGGACCTATCAGATATCTACAAAACGTTTCACCCAAACACAAAGGAATACACCTTTTTCTCAGCACCTCACGGAACCTTTTCCAAAATCGACCACATAGTTGGACACAAAGATAGTCTCAATAGATACAAGAAAATTGAAATAACACCTTGTATCTTATCAGACCACCACGGAATAAAGCTGATCTTCAACAGCAAAAGAATCAACAGAAAGCCTACACACACATGGAAATTGAACACCTCCTTACTGGATGACCACTGGGTCAGGGAAGAAATAAAGAAGGAAATCAAAGACTTCTTAAAATCCAACGACAATGAAGACACAACATACCCAAACATATGGGATACATTGAAAGCTGTGCTACGAGGAAAGTTCATAGCACTAAGTGCTTTCAAAAAGAAAATTGTGACAGCTCATATTAGTGAATTAACAGCTAAGCTGGGTGAATTAGGAAAAAAAAGAAGCAAACCCTCCCAAGAGGAGCAGAAGTCAGGAAATCATCAAACTTAGGGCTGAAATCAACAACTTAGAATCAAAAAGAACTATACAAAGAACCAATGAAACCAAGAGTTGGTTCTTCGAGAAAATCAACAAAATAGACAGACCCCTAGCCAAATTAACTAAAAGGCAAATGGAAAGAAACCAAATCAACAAAATCAGAAATGAAAAGGGAGAAATAACAACAGACATTGAGGAGATCCAGAAAATATTCGGGCATTACTTTAAAAATCTATATTCCACTAAATTTGAAAACCTAAGCGAAATGGACAATTTCCTCGATAAATTCCACCTACCAAAACTAAATCAAAATCAGATTAACAGCTTAAAAAGCCCAATAACACCCAAGGAAATAGAAACAGTCATTAATAATCTCCCAACCAAAAAAAGCTCAAGGCCAGATGGCTTTAGCATGGAATTCTACTGGACCTTCAAAGAGGAACTAACACCATTACTTTTCAAACTCTTCCACCACATAGAAACAGAAAGAACACTGCCAAACTCATTCTATGAGGCCAATGTCATTCTGATTCCTAATCCACACAAAGACCCAACAAAGAAAGAGAACTTCAGACCAATCTCCCTCATGAACATAGATGCAAAAATACTTAATAAAATACTAGCAAACCGAATTCAAGAGCACATCAAAAGTATCATACATCACGTTCAAGTAGGCTTCATCCCAGGAATGCAGGGATGGTTCAATATACGAAAGTCTATCAATATAATTCACCATATAAACAAGATGAAAGAAAAAAATGATAATCTCACTAGATGCAGAAAAAGCATTTGACAAAATCCAACTCCCCTTCATGCTAAAAGTTCTGGAGAGAATGGGCATACAAGGACCATACATAGAAATAATAAAAACAATATACAGCAAGCCAGTGGCCAACATCAAATTAAATGGAGAGAAGCTTGAAGCATTTCCTCTAAACTCAGGGACAAGACAAGGATGTCCACTTTCACCATATCTCTTCAATATAGTACTTGAAGTCCTTGCTAGAGCAATAAGACAACTAAAGGAGATCAAAGGGATAAATATTGGAAATGAAGAAGTCAAATTATCCCTATTCGCAGATGATATGTTAGTATTACATAAGCAACCCCAAAAACTCCACCAAAGAACTCTTACAGCTGATAAACACCTTCAGCAAGGTGGCTGGATACAAAATTAACTCAAAAAAATCAGAAGCCATTCTTTATACAACAAACAAATATACTGAGAAAGAAATAAGGGAAACAACCCCCTTCACAATAACCACAAACAATATAAAATACCTGGAGGTAACTCTAACCAAGCAAGTAAAGGACCTATACAGCAAGAACTTCAAGCCCCTGAAGAAAGAAATGGAAGAGGCCTTTAGAAGATGGAAAGCTCTCCCATGCTCATGGATAGGTAGGATCAACATAATAAAAATGGCTATCCTACCAAAAGCAATATATAGATTCAATGCAATTCCTATCAAAATACCAACAGAATTCTTTATAGACCTGGAAAAAGCTATTCTCAACTTCATATGGAACAACAAAAAGCCCAGAATAGCTAAATCAATCCTGTACAATAAAAAAGCATCTGGAGGTATCACCATCCCAGATTTCAAGCTGTACTACAGAGCAACAGTAATAAAAACAGCATGGTACTGGTATAGAAACAGACCAGTGGATCAATGAAATTGAATTGAAGAGCCAAACATGGACCCACACACCTATGGCCAACTAATCTTTGACAAAGAAGCCAAATCCGCACAATGGAAGCAGGACAGCATCTTCAACAAATGGTGCTGCTCCAGCTGGATGTCCACTTGCAAAAGAATGAAATTAGACCCATACTTATCACCTTGTACAAAACTTAAATCCAAGTGGATCAAAGACCTTAACATAAGGCCGGCCACACTAAATTACTAGAAGAAAAAGTAGGAGAAACCCTCGAACTCATTGGCACAGGTGACAACTTCCTGAACAGAACACCAACAGCTCAGGACCTGAGATCAACAATCAATAAATGGGACCTCATGAAACTGAAAAACTTCTGTAAGGCAAAAAGACACTGTCATTTGAACAAAACGGCAACCAACAGACTGGGAGAAAATCTTCACCAACCCCACATCTGACAGAGGGCTATTATCTAAAATCTACAAAGAACTCAAGAAACTAAATGCCAAGAAACCAAATAATCCAATCAAAAAATGGGAGACGAAGCTAAATAGAGAATTCACAAAGGAGGAATCCCTAATGGCCGAGAGACACCTGAAGAAATGCTCAACATCCTTAATCATCAGAGAAATGCAACTCAAGACGACTCTGAGATTCCATCTCACACCTGTCAGAATGGCTAAGATAAAGAGCTCAAATGACAGCACATGCTGGTGAGGGTGTGGTGAAAGGGGACCCCTACTCCATTGCTGGTGGGAGTGCAGGCTTGTGCAACCACTATGGAGGTCTGTCTGGCGATATCTTACAAATCTTGGAATAACCTTGCCTCAGGACCCAGCCATACCACTTCTGGGTATACACCCAAAGGACCTCTCACGGAGACATATGGAAGTCTCCTCATCTATGTTCATAACAGCCTTATTTGTAATAGCTAGAAACTGGAAACAACTCAGATGTCCCTCAACTGAAGAATGGATTAAAAAACTGTGGTACATCTATACAATGGAATATTACTCAGCTATCAGAAACAATGAAATCATGCAATTTGCAACCAAATGGATGGATCTAGAGAAGCTCATCCTGAGTGAGCTAACCCAGACTCAGAAGGATACACATGGCATTTATTCACTTATAGTAGGATTTTAGCTATATCGTGCAGGATATCTGTACTACAACCAACACACTAAAAGGAACATGCACATAAACTTTTTTTTTCTTTTTCTTTTTCCTTTTCCTTTTTTATTTCTTTTTCCTTTTTCTTTCTCCTCTCTTTTTTGTTGTTGTTCTTTGTTTTTGTGGGTTTGTGTGTTTGTTGGTCTTTTTTTAGTTTTCCCCCGTAGCAAGGAGTCACCTTTCACTGGCAGTACTGCCTCATAGGCCCCCTGTGTATGAAGAGGCTCTTGGCCCTCATATGTCTCCTGATCTGTGGTGAGAGACTGTTAGGCAGGGACACTCCATCCCAGAGGAACAACACGGAAGGGTCAAGGGGTAGGGCATGGGAGGGTGGGGCTGGGAAGCAGGAAAAGAGGACAATATGATAAGGATGTAACCTGAAGCAACAAACAAATAAATTTATTAATTAAAAAAAAGCAGGTAACAATGTTAAAACACTGCAAATAAAATAAAGGATACAGCCATACAACCTGGTTTTATAAACCTCCAAGTGTCGAAAAAATGTAGAGCTAAGGTAAAATACATGAGAAATGTGGTGTTAACCCATGCCTTTAACTTCAGCAGAGATGGGAAGAGCACCATAGAGTTAGTGGTCTTATAAATTCTAGAGTTACACAGAACAGGGTGGTGAGGGTGCACACCCTTAATCCCATCATTCAAGAAGAGTACACCCTTAATCACAACACACTAGAGAAAGAAACAGGCAGATCTCAGAGCTCAAGATCAGCCTGATACAAAACAAACTCTAAATGAGAAAAACTTCGATCCAGGAGTGGTGGAACACATCTTTAATTCCTTCAGATGGGAACCACAGGTCTTTGATATCAATAATTAGAATGCAGAGACACACACATAGGATTTGGAAGGACCTAAGTTTAAAAGCTACTTACAAAAGGCCTACTCAATACAAACAAATTGTCCTTTGAGATCTCAAAATATATACACTAAAGCTGGTTTAACTCCAAAATAACAAAATAATTTCTTCTTTAACCCAAATTGAAAGATAACACTTTATATATTGTCAAAAAACCAAATTTGCTTCAGGAGAAATATTACCTAGCCGCCCCCCCCCCCTTCAAAAAAAAAGAGGGTAATTGTCCCAGAGTTAGGATTAGGGCAGGGCTCTGTTCTTATCTTTCCAGGAGAATCAAAGCATCCAATCAAGGAACCCAGGGACAACTGGACAACGGAAACCTCAGCAGAAAACAGAATCAGACACCAAAGAAGACGAGTGACCCAGTTGATTCAGCCTGACAGACTCCCTCAATAGCTGTCTCCATCAAAAGCCTACAACCACAACAACTCAATATTGCTAAGACCGTTCAGCTCTAAACAATGCCACAGCCAGAACCTCAATAAAGCCTGGAAGATCAGCTTCTGCTTACAAACTCCTTAGGACATCTAAACAGCTGAGAACAGAAGGACTGAACATAAAAGGATTGTACTAACATTTTTAACCATTTTTCCATTTTGGTTCGGGCCCCAAACAGGTTTACTACGACCCAAATCAGCAGGAAGTCATTTTAAGAGAGCGAGGTCCCATACCCAGAGGGTGGGGAGGGTGTTTCTCGCCCCCCCCCCTTTTGGTTATTTGAAGGACAACTGAAAACACTGTTATTTAGGGGAAGAGATTACAAGTTGTTAAATGGTCCTGTTTAATGGGTTGTGGAGGTTAGATCCAGGGTATTCCTTCTTTCCCTTTTCTGTATCCTTCTTTCTCTCCTATGTAGGAGTACACGGACTTGAGAAAAATGAGACATAGACATAGCACAGGAAGGACCAAGAAGAAGGGACAGATTATTAAACATGCCCCTTATACCTTTGTATATTGATACAAAATTAGTAGTATATTTGGCTAAAGTGGTATTGACCATTGTTTATTGTGCAAAAATAAGATTGTATTGGACTACATCGGTATTGATCTTTGTATATTGATACAAAATTAAGATTATAGTTGGCCACAATGGTATTGACTCTTGTATATGGACGTAATATTAAGATTGTATTGGGCCACATAGGCATTGATCTTTGTATATTGATACAAAATTAAGAGTATATTTAGCCACATTTGAATAGAACTTTGAATATTGATACAAAATTAAAGGTAACGCTTCCTAATGGTATCGTACCTAGAGATACTTAAAAATGAAATGTGAAGCTCTGGCCTCTTGATACCAACCGTCTTAAACTGCTTAGGATAGTTAAGAAAAACAAACTCCTAGTCATGAAAGCATGTCACTTTGTTAACTACTATAACAGTCTATCACAGATATTCTCTAAGCTACTCAGTAATCAAGTTGTTAAGAGACAAGCAACATTGGCTTATCTACATACAAGAGATGGATAGGGCATCTTCAAAAACCCCAAGAGATCTGCAGAATATGGCATTCAAAGATGTTGTCTTAAATTAAGATTTTTTTTGATATCAAGACATATCAGCTCCTGAGAGCACCCCCTATTCTACTCCAAGTAGAAGATAAGCATCGAAGAATCTCTAGTGTGAGATGGTTGAATTAGTGGCAAGCCTATCTCTTGGCATGAAAAATCTCCTTGCTTCAACTGCAGACAGACTGTTGTCCAAAAAGGACAAAACTTGGTAGCAGGGAAGTCAACAGCCTAGCTCTGCCAAGACAGGGTAGGTAACTCCTTCATAATCCCTGCTCTACAATAAATGTCTGTCAGAGAAACAGGACCAAAAGGCTGAAGACTGCTGCTGGAATGTATGGAGAGAAGATGGGAACTGTCCAGGCAGTCACTGGTTTGTCATTTCTTAGTATTGAAAGGTGCAGGCCCTGCACTTCCTATATAATCAGATATATTTATCCCTCTCAGGTCTCTGAGGTGGTTGAAGAATAGACAGCTAGAGTCTCATAGTTAAATTTTGAGTTGTTTAGGAATCAAGAGGGCATTCTAGATCTAAGAAGATGGTTATAATAGTGATGCAAGTTAGTATGAAAGCTAAGTCAGTTATAGAACTTTAAACTCATGGAGATGGTTAGATGGTAGAATGTTAAAGTCAGGGGCAAATATGTATGAACTGGACATTGGGAAGGTATACTGGGCCATTTAACTCTCATAAATGTGGCATATTTTTTTCTGCTGTTTTGTATAGTATTTACTGTTATAAGAGAAGGAACCATTTGTTGGACTGAAAGGGGAAGCTGTTGGGGGGAAGAGGCTGGAAGGGTGGGACAGGAAGGGGGAATGGGGAAGGGTTTGTGACTGAGATGTAACTTGAAGAAAAAAAATAAAGTATTTAATAAAAAAAAAAGATCCAGCTATACCACTCCTTAGTATATATCCAAATGATTCCTCACCAAACCACAAGGATATCTCCTCAACTATGTTCATAACAGTTTATTTGTAATAGCTAGCAACTGGAAACAACCCAGATGTCCCTCAGTGGATGAATGGATAAAAAATAAGCCATGGTACATCTATACAATGGAATACTACTCAGCTATCAGAAACAAGGAAATCATGCAATTTGGTTCCAAATGGATGGAACTAGAAATCTCATCCTAAGTGAGCTAACCTAGACCCAGAAAGGTGCACGTGGCATCTATTCACTTATAACTGGATTTTAGCCATATAGTATAGAATAACTATCCTACAACCAACAGACTGAAAGGAACAGGTACATGGACTTTGTTACTTGTCAGTGGGATACTTTGCCCTAATGGTGCTACCATGTAGGCCCCCTGTGCAAGAGAAAGCTCTTAGCCCTCATATGACTGCTGAACTGAAGGGGGCTGATATATAGGGCTCCCCACAGCAGAGGAATAGGATAGATGGGAGAAGGGGGAAAGTTTGGAAGGGTGAGAGGGTGGGCCTGGGAGGGATGGAGGGAGGGGACTGTGATAGAGATGTAAATTGAAGTAATAAGTAAACAGTAAAAAAAATGAACAATATTAAAATAAGCAGTAAGAGCTACAAAAATAATGTTAAAATAATGTTCGTTGGACTGAAGTAATTACAAAATACTGCAGAGAAGAGGAGGCACCTCAACTTCAACCTGATCACTTAAGTTTCTAACTGGTGTTGGAAAGAATTTCAGAGACAGGAAAGAGCCCAAATCGAGACAATGTGAAGAGCTAATATTTTGTGATATTAACTAAGAATTTCCTCCTGTAAAGTATTTCCTTTACTGTTCCCCCCCTCTTCTCATTTCATGCTAGAGGGCAAGATAAGATTTGACACTGTGCAAAGAAAAACAGAAGCTTTTATAAATGAAAAGGCCAGGGCTTTTCACTGAAAGAACCAAAGGCCCCAACCATTCAACACCAGCCAGGATCAAAGTTTACATTATAAACAAGGACTAAAGAACTAGAGCTCCTTTCTCAGATTACTTGAAAGTTCCACAGACAAAAGGAAATGGCAAATGATATAGGAGGAACCTAGGGTTTAGATACTAGTATATTTTTTGAAAGATCACTGTATTCAGCTCTACCCTCTCTGTGAAAGGTATAATTAAATGCTTGCATATGACTGAGATACCAAAACCAGGATGAGAGCTAGCCCATGTGAGAAGGGCAGAAAGTGCAAGGTAAACGCTAGTTTTGCTAAAAATACTTAGTAAGACACGAAGCAGTATTGTTCTTATCAAAATTTAAGTAATTCCTTAATTATGAGAAATTTATCATGAAGGCATCCTTATTTTATAAATATTAGCACTAAGTCACAGAGAAGTTATGTAGTTGAGTCATGCCGTTCAGTTGAAAATGACAGAATTGGTATTTGAAACTTATCATGGACAGATCTCATCAGTATTATGTTGAGAGGTACCCACAGTTACTGAAGATATTACTTCTAATACAAGTTAGGATCAAGGATGAACAGAAGAACAAGATTAGTTACAGAAAAAGAGAGCAAATTGTTATTTTTAAGTGAAAGATCCAAACCATCTGAGGAGAAATGAGAGTGCATTATAGTTTTCTGAATGGGTAACCTGTACACATAATTATATTGACGACAGCACTGATGTGAAGGATTTCTTTTAATCCAATTAACGATCTGTTTGGTAGGTGGGACTACTGATAACAAATTTAAAAAATGAAAAGTTCATAAAGTCAAAATTTGTCAAAGGATCCATAGTTAACAAATGATCAACCAGTAAGAATATGGGGCCATGCTATGTGATTTAGAGACCCACGCTTGTAACCTTGAGCCATTATTATGCCATTAATACATTTAGAAACTGACAACTGTATCTAAGCTTATATAGTCTGTTGTTTTACTGAGTTCCCAACTATTGTCCTTCTATCTCTACTTCTGCATCCATTCCCATTGGACGCCTCTATCCAGTGACTGGGCACAGCTCAATCATGCACCACTTTTCCAATGTAAATTTTGACTCAACAAAGTTCCCCACTGGCCTAACCAAATCTCTATTAAATTGTACTATATTTTAGACTCTTTCTACTCCGTTCTGCTGTCTATTGTTTTTTTTTTTTTTTTTTGTCCCAACTGTCAAACTTGTAATCTGAAGCTGAAGCTGCTCTCACTTCCTATGTTCTTTCCCCAGTGACTCTCCCACATCTGTAACCTATCTTTGGCGTCTGTTTCTTTGGGGACCCAGGCAACTGGAGTGGTATGAGATTAGAGATCTTAGATGTGGGTCTGATCGACTGGCAAGCCATCTACTCCCACTGCACAGAGGGGCAGTCAGAGTCATAGCCCCAGTCCCAGTCACTAATGTTCTCACAGTGTGACAGCGGTTGATGATCTGCTTTGCAGGTGTCATAGTTCGGGGCATTTGAAAGACAGAGGATTTGGCTGGTTAAATGATATGTGCACTAATAGTCTGCCGAGGTCAAGAAACTGAGACCCATTAATAAGCAGTTTGTAAGTATGAGAGTCAGAGAGACTCTTCATAATTTGCCCCAAAAACTGTGTCCAAAATTAAATTAAGTTGCTCGTATATACGAGCAACTTAATTTAATAGCAGACCAAAGATCTGATAGACTCAAACTCCAGAGATTTCAAAACATCCGCCAAGGGCAGATTAGTTATATTAAACTCAAAGGCCAGATTTAGAAAACTCAGGATCCTTTCATAGGAGATCGAAAAGAAAATGCAGATGAGTGCCCCAGAAGCTTGTGGTTTTGTGGAATCCTCTAATCCCTCAGAAGCTGGAAAGGAGCCTCACCACAAACTACCACTAGAGAATGCTGCAGAGGACCCAGGTCTTCAAGGCAACATTACCTGTATACACATCTTCTGGACTTCAGGCACCAAAATTACATTCCCTTCCAACATCACCTAGTTGACAGTTGTTGGGCTTTGTAAAAGAGGGAAGAGATTATTTTTCAATGGACTTTAAAAACTGACTGGCATATACCAAAAAGAGCCTGGGAAGTAATCATGGGGTTATTGATTGAAGCATTTACTCAAAAGGGCTGGGAAATAAGAATAGGTAAGGAAAATTTTATCTACTTGAGAGCATTTTCTGCAGAACTAATTTTCTTCCAATTTAGCACCCTGTGTCCTCAAGGAACAGGGAAGTTTGCTGCTCTAAAGAATGAGCTTTGAAGATGCCCTATCCATCTCTTGTATTTAGATAAGCAAATGTTGCTTGTCTCTTAGCAACTTGATTACTGGGTAGTTTAGAGAATATCTGTGATAGACTGTCATAGTAGCTAACAAAGTGACATGTTTGCATGACTAGGAGTTTGTTTTAACTATCCTAGACCGTTTTAGACGGTTGGTATCAAGAGGTCAGAGCTTCACATTTTATTTTTAAGTATTTCTAGGTATGATACCATTAGGAAGCGTTACCTTTAATTTTGTATCAATATACATTCAATTGTGGTTAAATATACTCTTAATTATGTATCAATATACCAAGATCAATGCCTATGTAGCCCAATATAATCTTAATATTACGTGCATATGCAAGGGTCAATACCATTGTGGCCAACTATAATCTTAATTTTGTATCAATATACAAAGATCAATACCGATGTAATCCAATACAATCTTATTTTTGCACAATAAACAATGGTCAATACCACTTGAGCCAAATAAACTACTAATTTTGTATCAATATACAAAGGTATAAGGGCATATTCAATAATCTGCCCCTTCTTCTTGGATCTTCCTGTGCTATGTCTATATCTCATTTTTCTCAAGCCCATGCACTCCTACATAGGAGAGGAAGAAGGATACAGAAAAGGAAAAGTAAGAATTCCCTGGGGCTAACCTCCAAAACCCATTAAGACAGGACCATTTATCAGCTTGTAGTCTCTTCCCCTACATAACAGCGTTTTCAGTTATCCTTCAAATAACCAAAAAGAAGGGCGGAGAAACACCCTCCCCACCCTCTGGGCATGGGACATCTTCAAAAACCCCTAGAGATATGCAGAATATGGCATTCAAAGATGTTATCTTAAATCAAGATTTTTTTTTATATCGAGACATATCAGCGCCTGACAGCATCCCCTATTCTACTCCAAGTAGAAGATAAGCATCGAAGAACCTCCACTGTAAGATGGTTGAATTAGTGGCAAGCCTTTCTCTTGGCATGAAAAAAACCCTTGCAACAACTGCAGACAGACTGCTGTCCAAAAAGGACAAAACTTGGTAGCAGGGAAGTCGACAGCCTAACTCTGCCAAGACATGGTAGGTAAGTCCTTCATAATCCCTGCTCTACAACAAATGTCTGTCAGAGAAACAGGACCCAAAGACTGAAGATTGATGCTGGAATGTATGGAGAGAAAATGGGAACTGTCCAGGCAGTTATTGGTATGTTCTTTCTTAGTTTTGGAAGCTGCAGGCCCTGCACTTCCTATATAAGCAAATATATTTATCCCTCTCAGGTCTCTGAGGTGGTTGAAGAATAGACAGCTAGAGTCTCATAGTTAAATTTTGAACTGTTTAGGAATCAAGAGGGTGTTATAGATCTAAGAAGATACTCTTAAAAGTGTGTTGCAAGATAGTATGAATGTTGAGTCACATATAGACCTTTAAACTCATGGAGTTGGTTAGATAGTAGAATGTTAAAGTCAGGGGCCAAATATGTATAAACTGGACATTGGGAAGGTATACTGGGCCATTTAACTCTCATAAATGTGGCATATTTATATCTATTGTTTTGTATAATACTTACTGTTATAAGAGAAGGAACCATCTGTTGGACTGAAAGGGGAAACTTCTGGGGGGAAGAGGGTGGAAGGGCGGGATAGGAAGGGGGAATAGGGAGGGGTTTGTTACTGAGATGTAACTTGAAGAAAAAAAAAAGTATTTAAAAAAAAAAAAAGAATGAGCTTTGAGGGCTGGAGAGATGGCTTAGCAGTTAAGAGCACCCTCTGCTCTTCCAGAGGTCCAGAGTTCAATTCTCAGCAACCACATGGTGGCTCACAACCATCTATAATGAAATGTGATGCCCTCTCGTGTCATGCAGGGTACATGCAGATAGAGCTCTCATATATGTAAAGTAAACAGATAAATCTTTTTTAAAAAAGAATGAGCTTTGACAGCTCTCTCATGGAACCATGCTGCACCACAATACTCTTCCAACCAAACCTTCCATCCTACATCTGTTTATATGTGTTAGCCACCATTGTGATCTGAAGATTCCCCCACTTTCCACTGTTCCTGATGACAACATTTTGATTTTGCATTTTGAATCCCATAATAATATTTATTTCTAAGTGAACCTACATGAGCCCTAAAAGTAAGCACAACCTCAAATTTTGTAGGAATAAATACAGAGAATAAGATTCAAAACTAAGGCCTGGAAATGACAGTATACCTTGAAGGATAAAAACAGGAAACATATCTTATCCCAGCGAGAAAGCAGGTGAAGTTGTAAATTTGGTGTTTAACAAAAACTAAAACTTTGTCATTAGAATACTTTTGGATTGAGGGTAGGAGCAAAAACTATTAGGAATCATATATTTAGAAAGTTGCATGAAACTTCAAAATCTGAGGTGTTGACATATATATATATATCCTTTGTGTTAACATACAAGACTGTTATACTGAAATACTTCAGTAAACAATAACATGTTACTAAGACCAATTATTTTTTTCATGTTGTCTTGAAGCCTAGTTGAGGGCTCTGCCATTCAGCTCTATCAGCAGTACTGTGGTGGAATACGAGATGAGATTAGGGAACATTTACATCAAGATGGTGTTGCCTGTTTGATGTGGTTAATGTATTTGTAAACAAATGTTCTGAAACCATATATCTCCTGGCATATATCACTAAATAACAATTAAAGACTCCCATTTGCCACTGGAGAAAAAGGCATTTCTAATGCTGAATTCCAGGTGAGAGGAGAATCTCAGTAGGAAGGCTTCTTTCAAAGTTGGAAAGCAAGTTTGTTTACTTTAGATTTTTTTCTAAAAGGAATTCCTATTTCTAGAAATATGAGTTTGCTTGAAAAATGAAAAATAATTATTTTATCAATCATGCCATTATAAAAACAAAATAAGTCATGCTTATATGAAGAGCATCTTAAACAGATGAGGCTTATTCCAAGGTATATTTATATAGAATCTACTTTTAGTATTAGAAGTCTAATAGTTTAAGATCATGTCAATGTTTGTGGGATATAAGCTAGTTGTCTCTAGTGAGTTAGCCTTTTAGAAATGAATAGAACACAGAATGATTCATGTAGTTGGCTTCCTCCTCGGAAAGGGGCACTCTTTGAATGCTGATTCAACAAGAGATTATGGTAAATGTTATAGATCAACAAAGTCAGCAGTATCCTGTAATGGGGTGATGCTATGCATTCTAAATTAATTAACTTGCTCCCAGAAACCTGGTTGCCTTACATCAAGTAATGCTGACTTACCTTGCTTCCTACCCATTGTCTCTGATTGGGTTTAATAAAATGCCAAGGCCTGTGATTGAGCAGAGAGAAACATAGGCAGGGCAAAAGTTTGTGGGCTTCTGGAGCAGACAGAGAGGATCTTGGGAGAAAAGAAGAAGCCAGAAATGGTAGGAGGAGAGATACACACCATGGGTAGGGGAAAAGAATCTCATTCTACTGGCCTGGAACATTGGCATAGCGTGGAGAATAACAGTCAAGGGGACATATGTATATATGGGGCTTTATTTGTGGAATAGAATTATAAGTTAGCTTAGATGGGCTAAGATTGCACAATCCAAGCTAAGGCTTGTCAAGTTCCATCAGGTGTCTTTGGGTGCTCATTTATAATGGCAGGTTAAGGATTAACACTGCAGACCCATTAACGATATATAAATACTGGTAAATAATTTAATTGATTGTTTCTACAGTCCTGGGTATGTGGCATTCTGCACGCTTACTTCGTTCTTTATGTGCTGAGACCTTGTGACTTTCCATTTCTTTGTGTGGGCAGGTACTACTCCCTATGAAGTAGGAAGATGACAAGTTCTAACCACCATGGGCTACACAGTTAAACTCCCTTACCCAAACAAAGACAAGACACACAACAAAATATCAACGATAGATATTTGAATCATATAACCTTAAATATTAAAAGAAAAAGCTTTTTTCTCAACTATTCAGTTAGGTGTTTGAATGTGTGAATTTATCAGTGTTATCAAAGATATAAACATGAAAACCTTGACTTTAGGATGAATAACACTTCCTTTAAGAGAAAATCAACTTGCATATATCTGCATATTTATAAATGACAAATACTTTGAGAATTCATAAATATGGACATAGACATAAACACAGTATTAAGTCTAAGGATTTATCTTAAGATGAAACACTTAGATTTGTGACCTTTTTAATATACAGATGACAAATATCACCACAAATGTGTTTATTCATAGGTCAATCAGAACAATAAATAAAAAGTGAGGCAAAAAAAAATTTCATGTATAGTTCTCATAGTAGTGTCTCATCAGGTTTTTCACAAAAATATCCTTACTAAAGCTCTACCTATTTTAGTCACTCTGTTTCTTATGATTCAAATTTAAAGAGAAACCTAACTCAAAACTTTAGAAATAATTATTGTTAGCATTGTTTGTTTAGGAATTTTATTTTATTTTATTCCTGTTTGTTTTTTTTTATAATTTATTTTTTGTTTCTTCAAGTTACATCTCAATCACAATCCCCTCCCTACTCCCCCTTCCAGTCCCACCCTTCCACCCTCTTCCCCCTCAATACCCCATCCTCCACTTTTTTTTTTTTTTTTAGTTTAAGGTATATCTTTTTACCCCCAACAGCTCCCCCTTTCAGTCCAACAAATGGTTCTTTCTCTTATAACAATAAATACAATACAAAACAACAGAAATAAATAGGTCACAATTATGAGAGTTATATGGCTTAGCATACATTCCCAATGTCCAGTCCATATGTATTTCACACCTGACTTTAACATTCTACTATCTAACCTTCAATGTCTGTCAGAGAAACAGGGCCAAACGGCTGAAGATTGATGCTGTAATGTATGGAGAGAAAATGGGAACTGTCCAGGCAGCCACTGGTATGCCATTTCTTAGTTTTGGAAGCTGCAGGCCCTGCACTTCCTATATAAGCAGATATATTTATCCCTCTCAGGTCTCTGAGGTTGAAACCGAACTTTTAAATTATTATTTATTTAACTCTTATTTA
>CAJQZJ010004763.1:3229598-3293078 GCA_907164525.1 Lophiomys imhausi
ATTCACTAAATCTAACTTATATTAACCTATCAGCCCCTTCAGAGGTGGTTGAAGAATAGATAGATAGCTAGAGTCTCATAGTTAAATTCTGAGTTGCTTAGGAATCAAGAGGGTGTTCTGGATCTAAGAAGATGTTTTTAAAGTTGGGATGCAAGTTAGTATGAAAGCGGAGTTAGATATAGAACTTTAAACTCATGGAGAAGGTTAGATAGGAATTTTATTTTTAAACAGTTTAGTTCCTCTACATATCTATGTTAGTTAAAAAGATCAAATTACATATACTTTTATACTTCTTCTAAATTAAACAATGAGAAAAAGTCCTATAAGTCTAGAAGTGTGGGATAGAAAACACATCTTTACAAGGCAAATGAATGCTTTTAGTTGAATTTCTTCTAATTGAACATTTCTATGTGGGGCAGCAGGTGGAAGACACGTTCTGACCCTTAGGAACACCGCCTTGTCTCTAAAAACATATCACAGACCTCTTTTATTGCACGCTTACTTCTTCCTTTACCTAACAGACATACGTGCTGAGACCTTGTGAGTTTCCGTTTCTTTGTGTAAGAGGCAGGTACTCTTTGTCCTGTGCCTACACCCCTTACTGTCTTTTTTTTTTCCTTTATTTTTTATTTCTTCAAGTTACATCTCAATCGCAGTCCCCTCCCTATTCCCCCTCCAGTCCCACCCTCCCACCCTCAACCCCCCATCCTCTTCCCTTTTTTTTTTCTTTTAAGTTTAAGGTATCTCTTATTTCCCCCTACAGTTTCTCCTTTCAGTCCAACAAATGGCTCTTTCTCTTATAATAATAAATACAATACAGTACAACAGAGGTAATTAGGCCACAGTTATGAGGATTGTATGGCTTAACGTACATTCCCAATGACCAGTCCATATGTATTTGGTACCTGACTTTAACATTCTACTATCTAAACATCTCCATGAGTTTAAAGTTCTATATCTGACTCAACATTCATACTAATTGCAACACAATTTTAAAAGTATCTTCTTAAATGTATAACACTCTCTTGACTCCTAAACAACTCAAAATTTAATTATGAGACTTTATCTATCTGTTCTTCAATCACCTCAGAGACCTGAGAGGGATAAATATATCTGATTTTATAGGAAGTACAGGGTCTGCAGCTTCCCAAACTAAGAAATGACATACCAGTGGCTGCCTGGACAGTTCCCATTTTCTCTCCATACATTACAGCATCGCTCTTCAGTCGTTTGGCCCCGCTTCTCTGACAGACATTGATTGTAGAGCAGGGGTTATGAAGGACTTACCTACCCTGTCTTGGCAGAGCTAGGCTGTCGACTTACCTGCTTCCAGGTTTTGTCCTTTTTGGACAGCATTCTGTCTACAGTTGGAGCAAGGGGCTTTTCCTGCCAAGAGATAGGCTTGCGACTAATTCAATCATCTCCCACTGGAGATTCTTCGATGCTCATCTTCTACTTGGAGAATAGGGGGTGCTGTCAGGAGTTGATATGTCTTGATATAAAAAAATCTAAAGTTATGAAAACATCTTTGAATGCCATATTCTGCAGATCTCTTGAGGTTTTTGAAGAGGCCCTATCTATCTCTTATATTAGGGTAAGCAGATGTTACTTGTCTCTTAGCAGGTTTATTTCTGATTAGCTTAGCAAGTAACTATAATAGGCTGTCATAGTACCTAACAGAATGACTGGCTTGCATAACCATTAGTTTGCATTTCTTAATGAGTCTCCACTTGCCTCTGGACACTGACTGTCCCCTTTCTGATTAGCAGGGGTGGTCCATTACCTTGAATCAGTGATTCAGGGACAAGTAAGTGCCATGCTAAGCCAAACCAGGTTATTTTTTTTTTTTTTTTTGTCCTGTTCTCTGTAAGAAACCAGTGGAAAATGAGAGCCTCTCTTAGTGCTGAGTAGTCAAAATCATATTTCAGAATATGTTTTTAAAAAAGTGTTACCAACAAGAGCTAGAGCCTCGATTGGTTGAGGTTTGTAGTTTGTCACTTAATGAGCTCATCTGTTTAGGCTAATCTGTGGTGAAGAAGAGATGATAATGTTGGGACACTGATGTAGACTTTAGAGGAACCACAGCCATGCCTGCAAAGGCTCAACAAATAAGACTTTGTTCATATTATAAAACACCATGAAATCAAATGCTTTCCTCTGTCTTTATGGCTTAATTGACAGCTGCCATTCAAACAAATCACCTATGCCAGGATGCCTAAACTTTAATTAAAATGGACTTGAACTTCCAAAGAAATAAATATAGATATAAAAAAATGAAGATACCAATATCTTTATTTTCTAAAGAGTCTGAAATATGCGTTTTAAGTTTGTACTGTCTTTCAAATACTTACAAATGGGCCTCCATCTTACATGCATATCTGCCTTGCCCACTCATGCATATCAAGTACGTACTGTTATCCTAAAATGCCTCTTACATACTGAATTTGCATTTAACCCTTCTGGTGTCCCTTTGTGTGGTTTCTTTTGTCTTAGTGGCCATGATTCCTCCTTTCTTCAGATGTATCAAAATGACCAAGGTGGCCAGGGCAGGCACTCTTCAGCTGCACCATGTGCTTCATTTCTGATTTTTTTCACATAGTATCGTTTCTGGAGGTTCCTCCTGATTCTTTCACATAGTGCTCACCTTTGCTGACATCCCTGAGGTGTTGAGTGCTGCCCATCTTTTCAATGACAGTTCATCCTGAGCTCTGTTTCATCTTGGTGACTTCAGACTCACATCTCATCTTTCTGAGTTTGTGGATTGTTAGGTTTTATGAGATGTATCCTGAGTGGTTCAAGAATGTGGCCATTTGTCTGGGCTTTTTATTTTTTCAATTGTAAGCCTCACAGTGATATCAGTTCTTCTGCTGTGTGTTCTAAAGTGAAAACCAGAAGCCTTGTAGGTAGGGTTTAGATTTTCATCTTCTCAATAAAGAACACATCCATGGAGCTACATGGTACTAACAGTCGTGTTTCAGCTTTGTCAATTTTTCCAACTTTCTTTTACAGCAAGTTTAGCGTGATACATTCAATATTGTGAACTATGCTTTTATTATTATCAAAGAACAGTATAAAGTGGAAAAGGGACTTGTTTTGTTTCTGAAATAAGAATTTTCTCTTAAGCATGAGGTAATTAAGTTCAAGATGTAGGTGTGTTTAAACCAGAAAAACCTTTGGCTTCATCTTACTCAGTGGTTCAATGATGAAAGAGCAAATATAATGAAAGAATCTCTCTAAAAAAAAAAAAAAACAAAAAAAAAACAAAAAACAAAACAAAAGAAAAACCCATGTTACAGCTAGTGGCTAAAACCTAAGTTGTATTTTCTGACTTTGGTAGTCTTCTGTTAGTTTTCTGAAAACAACTCTTTTCTTGTATAAAACTGTTGCTTGTGTTCTATATTGTCAACATTAGCACAGATTTCTGTAAGAAAATGTGTTGATTATAGCGATAGAATATTACTGGAAAGCTAATCAAAATGATTGCAAATAATAATCTTTATCTCAGAAACTGTGTTTCAACAGGCCCAGTCATGGGTAGAGGCATTGCACATGTCTTTCGGTTGTGTGTGCTTATGCATATACATGACTAATTAATAAAAATGAATCTTCTGAGTTAACCAAATCAACTTATCAATTACACATAAATTAATGACCCTATTAAGATTCCAACTAAGATTTCAGTTTCTCTGTCCTCCTCCTGCTACTGCCTTATTCATTAACCCTTCAATAAAACACCCCCAGGAGATGTTCTCTGTCAGTTCTCCCTCCTTCTCCCTTACTCTCTGTTTCCCTTATTTTTTTTGGGGGGGGGGGGGTTTCCACTGTTTATCCTGTTAGGTCTGCCTGAGTTCCAGGTTCTCCCAGCATGCCTTAGCCTCTACCTGTAATGGGGGCATGCCACACTCCCACAAGCCATTGCCAATTCAACCCAACATCTTGGGGGCTCTCTCTCTTTCTCTTTCTCTCTCTCTCTCTCTCTCTCTCTCTCTCTCTCTCTATCCCCTTCTCTTCTCTGTCTGCCTCCTTCCCCCCACTCTATCTCTGCCCCCTCTCTCTCTTTCTGCATGCACATGCTGCTTCTCTTCTCCTCTCATATCCAATAAACCTGCCTTTATATAACTTAATTTGGCCTGGATTGGATCATTTCCCACAGCGCAGAAATTTTTAAAACAGATTCTTCACTCAGTTATTTTCCCGTTCATTCATATTATTTGCTAGCTTTCTTTGCTTCTTATCCAGTCCTGCTCTTCTTATCAACCTATCCTAATCTTCTCTGAACAACTCTTCATTCATCCTCAATGTGATGAAAATATGGGAAAAGGCATACTGCCACCTTGACCACACACACTGATTAAGCACAGGCTTCTTTAGCCTCCTTCAAAGTTTTTTAAGTGCTGGGCGTATGATCCTATTCAGGCCAATTAGAGCCACGAGGAAATAACTAATTGTTGGACTCCTGCTAAAACTGAGAGGAATAAAAATGATCAATATTCAGGAATTCCTAAAAAAAACAGAAAATTAATCCTAGGGATGTGAGAGGTCACAATATGAACAAGTGAGGGCTCAAAATAAAGCTGAGAACACTGGAAGGACAAGAGCAAGAAGTGTGTGGCTCCTGATTTATTTCCTCAACCTTTCCACCTCTGAAATAACTCCCATATGTCATTGTTTAATCTCTTGTCAATGATACACCTTCTACCTTCTTTGTGCAGTAACTATGAAATAGTATATTCTCAATCGTTCTCTTACAGGAACTGTTTAATCTTTAAGGAATTAAGAGAGGTGTTTATATGGAATCTAATCATCAACATCTGTGGATTCTAGAGCTCAAGTAGAGATTGGCAAAGTAGGAGACAAGGTTGTGGAGATATACATATATTAATTTTATAGTATGTTATTAATTTTTTCACTTTCAATGTACAACTATGTTGTAAATTACTATTTATCCATAAGCATGCATATAGAGAGTGTGTTCTGGTTACTGCACTTCTATGGAAATACTCTTTCAAACTCTATCTTGTCCTATTAAAACCCATTTCCTCACAAGTCTCTGAACAAATTAGTAAGTAATCTACTAAATTAGGCTTACCTGCAAGTTATATGTTACTTTTATTTTTAAAAGTAATCAGGTCAGATAGTTGTCAGCCACAAAAGTGTCAAAAGTATGAAGAACAACTGTTCAAGGCACACCATGGTAGCATCATTCATATAACATATAATATATAGCATATAACATTCATGCAGAGTTCTGTCTCAAGCTTTATAAAGTGAGACATATGGAGCTCATGCCATAAAAAAATAAAAATATATCTTCAATACCAACTGACATCTTAGAGTTAATTTGGATAGCCACTATAGAGACAACTACTGATTTCTAATTTAAAGTTACTTAATGTTCATGATGACCGCAGAAGATTCCACAACTAAATGCAATTTCTGTCTTTTAAAGACCTAAGTGTAAGGGGAGTTAGATTAATATAAATTAGAATTTAGTGAATATCTAGGGGCTTCTGATACAGTCTCTTAAAAGGAGGCATGAAGATCAGCCTGGCACCTGTGGACATTTGGCATGGCAGCATATGGACTAAAACCAAGGTTTGTGGCTTGGCATTGTAGCGGGTGCTAATAACCTTACAAAGTGGCCAGAGCCCAGATTAGGCTGAAATCAAGAGAAACAAGGAGAGACCCTATTTAAGGATGAAGTGGGTGGAGCCTGAGAATTCCCATGCTAGAGATGAAGAGATGCAAGACGGCTTGCTTCATCTGATGGAGAAAATGAATGTGAGCTAAAATACTGATCTCAAACAGAGCTGAAAAAACTAGGGTCAGCTCTCCCTGAAGGAGAGAGAATCTGGTGAGCAGAGAAGGCCTCAGCAACTCAATGAAAAGTCAAGGACTAAAACCTCCATGGCACAGCTTTTGCCCTGAGGTGTTCAAGCAGCTCAAACGACAGCCTGAATAGAAGTGTGGCCAGCCCCAAAGACTGCAGCAGAGTGGCTGAGTGGCTAATACAAACTGACCAAGTTGGTCTATGAGTTGACAGTTGAGGCTCCAGAGAGAAGAAAGCCTGAAGAATTATAGCAATGCAATAGCCAATTTACCCTAAAGGACCTACATCTAAGTAGTTCCTGAGGAAAAACTGTTGACCAAGTGCCTTAAAGGATCTACTCCTGAGGTGTTCCTGATGACTGAGGACCTACCTCAGAGACTGTATCCTTCTAAAAGGTTAGGATTAGTTGTTAGATAATAGTTGTTATAGTTACTAATAGGGTTTGTTGTTAGGTAATAGGGGTTTCTAGTTATTCTTAGGGCTAGTAGTATTTGATAATTAAAAGTTTCATCTTCACATAAGAAAATAAAAAGGCTTTCAAAAATCTCAATCAGAAGCAGGTTTATTTGCCTATTATGTGTTATTTCTACTAAGGTACACATAGACTACAATTTGGAGAATATAAATGTGCAATATTGGCAATGCACATGATGATTACTGGCAAGAATTACTCATCACTCCTTTTAAATATAGTGCAGTCAAAAAAGACACAGCAGATCTGTTCAAGCAAAGAAAACAAAAGTCCAAACAAGTAAGTCTATCATCAGCCACAAATTAAATCATATCTGTAAATCTTGTGCCAGCTTCCTTTAAATATACCCTTTTAAGAGCTATGTATCATGAGTACTATGTCTTCTTGGGCTCACAATTTTGTCACATCATGGGAATATACTAAAGAATTCAGCTTATAAGCTAACCCTTATGTGTTTCTGTGAACATTTAATGTGATGTTTTTCTTAATAAGAGAACCTGTAGGTAACCTTCAGCTATTCTACAGCCCTTCCAAACTATGCATGTTCTTTAAAAATCCTTAACAATTTCATAAAATTCTTGACTTTTTGTGGAGCATCATGGAATCAAGTATTTATGAGTTTGTCATAGTTGTTTCCTTGTGCTGGGTGTAGAGGTCCTTGAGATTAAAATGGACTAAAAGAACGACTTTCTGTTTCTTCAGATTTGGAGCAGATCACAATTTAGTACTCAGAACTATGGTGACAAGGATGTACCTAGATCCTATGGAAACTTCTATTAAATTATGGATTCAAAATTAAAGGATTAAAGAAGTGCAGGTACTAAATATGATCTCTTAAACACTTGTCTTTTCATCATGCTCCCTGGAAAGAACTTCAACTCCTGTGAATATGCTTATAATTAACTCTGTAAAGAATGGCCGACTAGAAACAAAAAGAAAATTAATGAACAATTTATACTGCAGTATTTTTGTGATCATGAGTGGATTTTTTTCCCTTCTGAAGGGTCATTTTGGTAAATCTGACCATCCTATCCCCCTTTTTGTGACTGAAAGTTAACAAAGATTAATCTTAATTTTCAGTATCTACCCACTTTCTTTTCCAAGAGTTTACTCCCCACATATATCAAATAAATAATAAGGATATCATCTGCTTTTAAGGGACTGCTAACAAGGAATATCAGCACAGAAAGATGAACTGTGAAGTCAAATTCAGTACAACTGTGCTTAATAATTTAAACAACAGTTATCACATTAAACTTGTAACTCAATATACCTATGCAATAGAGAAAAGATTAGCATAAGTAATTAATTAGAGTTGTGTGTATAAATATTGATAACTATACACATTTTGTATGTGATGGAGAGTTGATTGAGGTAACAAGAGATCAAAGAATGTAAGTCCCAAAGAGGAGGGGGTAACTGGAGCCATTCACTGCTTGTTCTTCTCCTGGATTTCCATTTGTTCTCTAGTGCTGTCAATCTCGGATATGAGCTCCCAACTAAAAAACTGATTAGAATGAAAGTAAAGATATGATTATTATCAGAGAGTGCCAGAACTGCCCTTAAACTTTCTCTCCCAGACCATTCATACTTACCCCTTCAAGAACCCTATGGAGGCTCCTCTTAAATACAATTCTCTATCACCAATCTATGAATCTTCCTTGACCTTTAAACCCATATGTCAAACTTAGTATATCAAAAAACTGAAGTATAAATTTCCCTAATGTCAGCAAATGTGAACTTCATTTTTCCAGTTTTTTATATTAAAATCTAGGAAGTCACTACTAATTCTCCTCTTCTTTACATTTTTAACTCTTTCATGTCTACAGATCTTGTTGCCTTTACTAATTTACATTATAAACTGAGTTAACCTGATTTTAGTCTTCAGTATCACTATCCTGATTACATGTGCATTGCAATAGTTTTAAGCTGATGTCCCTTCTTACCATTTTGACCATCTACAGTGTAAAACTCATACATAGTTCCTGGGATTCTCCTCTTATTATCAGTGGCTTTCCATCAGTCTTTTCAGCAAATCCCCAGATGTGATCTACAAGGTCCTCTGTGGTCTGACCCTAGAATCTCATCATCTGTTAATGACTGCCTTCTCTGTAAGTTCCAGCCTCTTAGACTTTCTTGTCTTTATAAGACAGGTCTTTTTTTTTTTTCTCAGCAAAAAACAGTATTGCACACTGTTCTTAATCCCTAGAGTGTTCTCTTTCCACCTGGTATTACCTTTACATTCATTAAGGCTACAAATCACGTCATCTATAAGTATTTAGATGTGCATTTAAGCTGCAGTTATATAAATATCTTAATGGAATATAAACACATCAAATATTCAAATGATGTGAAAGTATGTAATGCACCTGGGAGCAAACTGTATGCACAACTTCAAAATCACTCCTTAGTATTGAAAGTAGGACACAGTAAATCAAAGCAGGACCTGCCTCAATAAGGAGCACTTACAAAGCCCAAAAGATTCTACATAGTTCCCCAAATTTTCTGATTCCCAGAGAATACATTAGGTACTATAAGATGCGAAATCTCTATATTCAATTCAACCACACAGCAACAAAGGTGTCCTTTTCACTGAAGATTTCTAAATGCCCATGCTAATACTTTAGCTATTCTGGGGTATAGCCTAAACAGGTGAATATAAATGCACATATATATAGAAAGAAAGACCTAATTATACACCCACACAGGTACACATACACACATGCACACATCCTTTCAATATGTGAATGAAATATTTAAATGAAATGTTAAGGCAAATCACAGAAAAGTTTTTTAAAAAGTTCTTTAAATAAAGCAAGAATTTCCAGCTGGGCATGTTTTATAATTTTGTCAAAGGTTAATTAGTACACTTTTATTTTATTTTTTAACATCCCCTCCTGCAAGTGTGCAGCTTCCCTTCAGTCACAGGATCACCTTTCAGAAAGGCTGGAATCAGAGGACGGTGATGGACACCAGGCACCAGATTCTCCTACCACAAATCTTTAAAGCAGTCGTGTAATTCAGCTATGTACTAAAACTGCCTAATACTTAGACTTAAGACTAGTTTTAAATGACAGCATTCTTGGAAAGAGATAGTGAAGTTCTCCTTGCTAGCAAACTGTCACACCTGTTCAACCCAGTCTTGTTCCACATGACTCTGGAAGGGAAGATCTGACAGAACATGTAATTTGGACAATACCTTATAATATATCCAATTTAAGAAACATTAACTGGAGAACTGGCAAAATAAATGTAAAAAATCTGAGTTGTGAAGGTCAGAAAAGTAGAACCCAAGAACATAAGGTTAGAAGCACAATTCTCAAATAAAAAATTTCCTATGTAACTATGCTATTCACACAGCACATGAAAATAGATCCCTAAATTGTATACACATGCTTGAATTGAATATTTTTCTTCATATATAGAACATAGATAGAAGAGTAGGAAAACAAGTTCTGTGAATAAATAGCCATAAGCAAAAACCTTTACCAACACACTTGGAAAACTCATGCTGTGTGTGTAGAAACCATACAAATTATCTAGCTCAATATTAGAAAAGTTAGAAATATTAGAAAAGGGCATTCTCTTTCTCTCCAAATCTTTGAAATATTCAAACTCTTGAAAAAAATCTCATCATCACATATGAACCTCCAGGCATTCATATTCTTGACAGTTTAAAGTAAAAAAAAAAATACTATTTACCAAATTCCAATTAAATATATTTAGCCTACTTTTGTGGCTTGAAACCAAATATTTTAATAAAAAGAAAAGTATAGTGACTTACCTGAGAAATTGATACATATATGGGAGTTTCTTGTAACCAGAATTATTGGAAGTCTTCTTTCTTTCCCTGTATAATTCCAACTTGTTGCCATGTTCCAAATATTTCTATTTACAATGTTAAACCATAACAGTGCACACATCAATGTGCAACACACTTACATCTTCTCATGTGGCATCATAGTATATGAACATGAAGTCTTTGAATAGTATCAAGTTCTGTGTGTTCTAATGTCAAGTATTTCCAAGTTTTAATATCACATTCTAACAGGGTTATTTTATGTGTGTAGTTTCAATGGCATCAAATAAAATTAGCCCTTTGTACTGAGAAGTGGTGAAATAGGGGTTTGGCATATAGGTAACGAACAGTATGGTGGAGTGCAGCATCTTGTAACAAGAATAACTAACACAATGCAGATATCAAATCAAATCAAAACAAAAGTGAGTGGCTGGTGACACAATTCCATGTGCCATATTTCTTCATACACAATGTCTTCAAGAGTCATCACTAAATATTTTCATTCATGGTACAAGGAAGGCTTGCAGTGTTTTCTACAAGTATGCTTACAGTGGACGAGGGTAAGGGAAGTTAAGGCTTATTTGTTCATCTTCAACTTAGAAAGTCTTTTAAAGCTTTCAAGAAAAATATATCTTAAGTATCATATTCTTTCTTCATACTAGTTAGATGGATGAATAGATAGATAGATAGATAACAGACAGGCAGACAGACAAAAATGGATGAACAAAAGAACAATAATGGCATATTTTATGAAAGATTTGTACACAGCATCATAGCACTGAGATAGGGGCACATGTAGAAATACAAACATTTACATCATAAACAACATTCAGTTTTCAGAACTGTGTGTTCGTTAATTTAAATCCCACAAATAAAAATGTTTGTCATGGAAAAATGGAGATATTTTGAATACTAAATTCCTTTATTTAACAACACAGAAATTTCACAAAAACAACTTTACTGGGCAAATTGAAGTGATTCTTTAATTTTTTTTTACAGTTTTGTACATGCCCCATAAGTGATTTTTCTTTAATAAATACACCATTTTCCAAAACTGTTTTTTTAAATAATTGCACAAGCTTACATACACCTTTACACAAATATCTATTAGAAAATGTAACCGTTAACTGCACAGTTCAGAATGGGAGGACACCGGGAAAGGAGTACACTTTGTGGCCCCTGTCCTGAAGTATCTATTTGGCAATTGTGGAAGGGAATCCTTCTGAACACAGTAGCTGTGTTTTACTCACTAGGAATACAGATCTCAGTGTGAAATGCCAAATTTAATAAAAACAAAATCTGATACATTTAGCCGTTACATGAGAACCAACTGTTTGATATTGCTGTGACTCTAACCATGATCAAAGACCCACTACCGCTTTCTGCTCAACATATTTGACCCTGAATCATGCATTCATCAAAGGGACTTAAGTCCCTCTTTTCATTCTTTGATTACTGATACCATCAGCTGAAAGGCTTTGTAGGCTTTAGCACTAATTGAACAACATCCATGCCAGGGGTTCTGACGAGGGATGGAACACTCGTTTCCTTTCGTGATTACTAAATTCATGACAAGCCCATCATCTTTCACTCTCTGATTACTTAGAATGAAATTAAGGGTTTCGGGTTAAGCAACCAGGAGACTTTCTATGTATGTATACTTTAGGGGCAGGTGATTACTATTGATATCCCATGGATGGATTCAGTACTACTTTGTGAGTGTGCCTCTGCTTGCATGAGGACAAGAGGAGTCACCTTAGTCTCCAGGTCAACAAAGACAGAGAGAGGTCTGCATTATGATGTTCTTCTGGAGTGCCGAGGAATAGCTAAGAGGAACATATGCTCAGTACACTGTGTGCCGATGGACCACATATTTTCCTGTGCTCCCCTCAAATGGTGCCAGGGCATGGCATCCACTGAAGACTGAACTCATGTATGTGGAGTTCTCTAACAGCTTTAGCAACATCTGATATGTAATTTTTAAGTTGTATATATACAACCTAAAATCTGATTGCTAAATTCTAAATTTCCTTGATATGGAAAATGGAACATACAGTAAGCAACTGTTAAAAGTTATGTTTCACCGGTATTTTAGAATAAAGAAAATGCACACCTTTGCTGCCCTAAGTCTACAAGTTCTCAATACACAGATACTTGAGAAAGAAAACTAGAGGGGATCTAGAAGTGTAATTTCTTCACCATCACCAGGGAGAATTCTATCTTTAGCCTACATTTTGTAAATTGAGTTTAAGTGAAAACCTAAGTATGTGGCATAGAAGCAATCAGTGTCAATAATAAAAATGTAAGAGAATTAAAGAAAAAGGCCACACTGTTCATCATGGTAACAAATAGATTCCTTTCATTAAAAATAAACAAACTGCCATGTGAAACAACACATTTACAATACACAGATTCATTGTCTTAAAAAAAAATCAAGACATGCAATACCATCTTGAGTTTTTGACCGTCCATACATTGCTATGAGATCTTTATTGTATGCCTAATACAGTCTGGAAAGAAGTTTACTTCATTTATAATCATTTTTACAAAGGCAAAGGAAGCTTTGTGTGAAAATAAGTTTTCACACACTCATAGATAACTAACAAATTGTCAAAAATAAAAATAAGGTAAAATAAAAATTGTCAAAAAAAAGAGAAGAGGAAACAAACAATAGAACAATAAAGAACTCATAGAGATTTCATTGGTCCTACAACAGAAACAGAAATTACAGCTACAAACCCTCTATGGAATACACACGGAGTAGAAATCTATCTCAAAAATAATATCCAGCACATTTTAGCTTTTGATTATTTCATTCTTTTTTCTAAACATAGGCAAGTGTAATACATAATGCGTTTTCCTCACAAAGACTGCTTAACCATACTGCAGACTAAGCATTGGTATGCTAGCTAGGCACATTCATCCCACAGGTACCCACAGTGGCATCATACAAACCTACTATGCTCTCATCCAGGTGCTCCAATGATGGCATAGTTGATCTGTCTTTAATTTGTCATCCCACTTCTCATTCAAAACTAAAACGAGATTTTAAGAAATATTCATAGGCCAGTCTTTGAAGCACGTTACACTTTAAAGTCCTCACTGCCTTATCATTCTCCTGGCGTTTTCCTTCTGACTCTTCTTGCTAACCTGTCTGACAGGCATAAAGAACAAAGATGTAAGTAACATGGCAACTTTGTTACTCCATGTGTTTTGCCTAATCTATGTTTTATTCCTGAAATTGATCCTTATAGGACAGTAAAAAAAAAAAAAACAAACAAACAAATAAAAGTCAATTGAAATATTGCCTTAAAGGTATAGCCTCTTTTGAGAAGCATGACTGTCCTTCATAAGATGGAAAAAACCAAATCTTATGAACGAAAGCAGCTCGGCTTCTAGAACGTATCCTCAGGAATAGGCTGTCTTATTTGTATGATGAAATTCTTCACACTGCAGCCTTGCTTCATGGAAAGAAAGCCTCCCCAGGGATAAGGATGGGAATGGGAGCAGTGGGGGAATCTACTGAGAAACTAGGGGAAGAAACACTGCTCCACCTGAGAGGCTATGTAAAGGATGATTTAAAAAAAAAAAAAGAAAGAAAGAAAACAAAAAAGCCTCACTCTTGATGAATGTATAAATTATTCTTAATGTGAAAATATGCCCAGTCATGCCTTTAAGTAGGTTTCAATCTATTTAAGTATTATTTTAAAGCATCAATGTCACACATGGAATTGAAACATTCGAATAACCTTCTGTTTTCATTTTTGCTACCCCTCCCCAAAGCAAAAAATAATAATAATAATAATAATAATAATAATAATAATAATAATCAAAGAATCAAAATGCTTGGACAGCCTGTGTATGGCTAGGGAAAAAAAGTGTCAGGAATGAATTTCTTTCTATGATCTGGTAGCTTTAGCCTAGAAAACACTTTTTCAATAAAAAAAAATATACAACTGATTCTGCATTTTCCAACTATTCTGAGTACTCCCCTTACAGTGCAACCCAAACAAGTCAACTACACTAAGTATTTGGGGGGTATACCCTCTGTACAGCTCGTTTGTAAGCAATGCAAGTGCATAACCACTACTCTAATATAGTGCTCAAAAGTTTAATTGAAACCTTCATAGTGGCTTCCCTTATATTGACACAGTTGAATGTAACTGCTGGATGTAGCATTATTTTTTAGTCTTGTAAAACCGGCCATCACGTCTCTACATAAAGATGCATGAATAATCACCAGTGTTGTTTCTTCTTCTACAAACAACTGGCAAAAAATACTTAAAGCTAAAATTTATTGCTCCAGATTTAACTTCAGAACCATATTGTTGTGTACAAACTGTTAATCTCCATAGATGCTCAGACATGATTGTCTCCTTGTGTCTAAACACACAAAATACAAGCTGCTATCTGTACAGTTTACAGTACTGAAACACATATATTTGAAAATGAAGTATAGATATGTACTTTGCAAAGATACAGGATTTTACAGTCAGGGGTTACCCAAACTTATTATTTTTTTACAGCCACTTTCAAAATAGACAACAACTTCACTAGTATAGCTAAATACATCAAAGGAAGAATCAGTGTATTGAAAGCAAATAGACTGGCCAATTCCCCAAGCTTCCCTGTTATTCCTATGTGTCTTTTCTTTTCCTCTTGTTTTTTGAAGAAATCCCTATACATAAAATGAAAATAATTTCTGGATATTTTCTTCAGTGGTGGACTAAGCGGTTCCTTAAAACAAGACATTAGTTTGCCCTTCATTTCCAAATGCCTTGAGAATAAGATACACTACTGCTTTAAAAGAACCATCGGAATGCTTCAGCACTGGGCACAGGTGTTCTCTATAAAAAAAAAAAAAAAAAAGCAAGAAAACAGGTTAAGCTTTCTTTATATGTCAATATGTAATTAGACTTTTCTCCTTTACACTTCAGCCATAGTTTTAGTCAACTGTACACAACATAATGACATTTTTAGCAACATGTAATAAAAAAAGAAATGCTCAATCTCAAAATATGATAATTATACTATTCAGTTTAATACTAATTGAGTGATTATAATGACTGAAACATATCATATACTTAAAATACAAGAAATACATCCTGGGATATGTGCAGCAATGAGAATAAAAGAAGGTTCAAATTATTAACCAATAGGAAGAGCAACTGGTACCTGTATGTAAATTCTGTGGCTGGCTCATAGAAAACCCATGCCATTTTAAGTTGATCATCTTTGTGTCCACACATAGATGGCACAGTCACATCATGACACAGGAAATAGATCCTTCATGATCTTCATTTATATATCTTTCTATTGTAAAAATTCATAACCAGTTATGCATACCATCTTCAATGTGATACATATGAAAGCCTTTTATACAGCCAAAGTGACTGTAACTGAATTTTTCTATTATATTAGCAAGCATGTCACCAGACAGTAACCTGAAGTTTTATATACAAAGTTGCAGTACATACACACATATGCAATCTGTGTAAGACGAATGTCAGAGCTGAGTGAAGCATTTCTTTATGGTGGCAAACTGATATGCTAAATGAATGTGCCAGCCAGCCAGCCACTTTATGTGTGTCTGTGTGTATACATTATCTTAAGTTATATAGTAATACTTATATTAATATATATTATATAATTGTCCTATATTCATATATATTTCTTAAGAAAATTGTTATAGCACTTGAATTTCCTAATAGAATACACATGATAAATTATTCTACAAATTATATTACAAGATGCTCTAACAACGAAAGTTGGCTATGATTTACTCTTTCATAGATAAGTAATTTGGTTATCTTTCTCTTCATAAAATGTTAATAGAAAATAAAACTCTGTATTAACCTACTACATTATCTGTTAGACTTTAGACTACCTTCTTTTGAGAATCCCATACCCATGCTTGTGTGTGTGTGTTACTTTATTTCAAGTCTTTTCTTTGTCTTAGACCTGAACCTTAAGCCTATAATAAAATATTTTTATTGTCAAAAAATAAATTTAAGTGAATAAAATAACTGTTTTGGAAGGCTAATTTAATTTGTACTATTGCCACTAACAGTTAATTTTTTTTAACAAACTGCCCTCAAAACAACCATAAACTTCAAATATTAAGACAAATTAATTTACTATAAATTACATAATTCAAATTTGAATGCAGACATAAAAAATTAAATTGTACCTTCTCAAAGCACAAGAAAATCTACTATCCCCAATAAAATGTGCCTATTTTACTGGGGTTTGACTTCTCTTACTGATGACTTAATTAGTTTTGTCCTCTCAAGCTCACTGTGCATATTGGACCTCCATCATTTAGTTTTGCTTGTGAAAAACTCCTTCACAACTTTCTAAATATAAATGTTGAATACCAAATGTAATAATTATAATTCTAGTTAAATTTAGTTAGTCATTATTGAAAGAACTATATAAAACAATAAGGAACACAACATACCCATTCTAACATTCATATTTTAAGCACATGTACATGCATACACACACACACACACACACACACACACACACACACACTCACGCGTGCATATACACAAACAGGAAATGAAAACTGAAAAGTTCTACCAGATGCCACCTTGCTTTCTGATGCCAACCAAGAATGAATTCTATAAGCAAGTTTATTTATACAAATGTATAAAAATTTATATCATTTTTAACAAGATACATTAGATCCAAGTATATCCAGGCAATTATATATCTACACTCAAATTCACATATGAAAAATAAACATGTGCATATATATTCATATATATGCACATTTATGTGTATTTGTATGACAGAGATGCCAACCTACTCTCAGATGCCAACTGGAAACAATTTTATAAATATATACTTATGCAGTCATGTATCTTGATAAACAGATATGTTTATGAAGATAAACAGAAAAAATACATAGAATACATTTCTTAAATGAGATGAAGCCCTTATGCCTTAGATATGCTTTCGAGTCTATTTTCTAACTTTGTTCTTCCTGCACCGTTTTCTGCTATTCAATTTTATTTGCACTATTTAATGAAAGCAAGCTTTTAAAATGCTCCCTAGAATCAAAGGTTACTGTTACAAGGAAAAAGACGGTCCTTTCTCAATGCTGGCTAACACTAAGAATTCATCAAACAAGAGACACGAGAAAGGCGAGGAAGAGGTTACTATAGTGATGTGCTCTGTCATAAAATAGCACTCCAGTGATGCTCTTCTGTGATATAACTGTACACTATGGGGAGGTCAGTATGTATTTCCAGGCAGGCGAATGGAGAAGGTAAAAAGAAGAAGGTAAAAAAAAAATGACTTTTTTTTTGCATTAAGAGTTTTGAAGTCATGAAACTTAAAAAAAAAAAAGTTAGTTAAGAAATCACCTAAAACACATAAGAAAAATTAGGAAAACCACCACCAGTGCAATAACTGGAACAAATTACCAAATATTTACCAGAAACTTACAATTCCCCTGTCAGCTTTATTTTAGGATTAAAAAGAGAGCAATACTGTAAGAGTCCTAGAGATTACACAAAACCAACATTCTACTCAGTTTTCACTAGGCTCATCAGAAATATACTTAAGGGTGAGGCTGAGTTATTTGCTACCAAGCAGCTAGTAATAACTCTGTTTCCAAAGAACTGCTGTAATAAATTACAGGTTTCTGATCAGTCTGTACAAATTTGGACACATGTCTTCTGACGTAGTCAACTAACAAGGTCATCTTTGTAAGAGGACCACTGTAAATTGTTTGGAGGCTGGGCACATCCCACTAGGGATTAGATGCCCTCACTAGCTACCTCTAAATTAGATAGAGTCAAAGTCCCAGATGGGGAATCACACTCGTGATAAGATTACTGTGACTTCCTGAATCCCAGTGATGCTTGCAGGGGATAGTTATCCTGAGTGACAGGAAGACCAGATTCCCCTGGAAGAAAGGGGTCGGGAGGCAATGAGCAGACTAAAGTTGATCACATTGTTTAAGGCAGGCTTCACCACACATGCAGGTTTGAGCAATCTAGCTCCCATGAGAAATGTGAGGGTTCTCCAATCCACCCCACTGTCCTTCTTCCCGGCGTTGCTACAAAGCCTGCTGCAAAGAATTATTCTGACAGAGGCCAGATAGAAAACAACCTTCAGGCTTGAAAGAAGGGTGTGTTTATCCCCGAAGTAATGCTTCAACGCAAAGGAATGTCCTTCAATGAAAGAATGACAGAATGGAGGCAAGCTCAAATACATTTTACATTTACCTAAAAAACTACAATAAAGCTTGTCTCTGGTGAAATGGATTTCAGTATAAATTTTTTGCTGAGCAATGAAGGACAAACAAAACAGCCTCAAATAAGGCAGAAAAGCCCCACAGTCCACCTTGAGAATCCAAGAATGTTTCTCGTTTTTGGCACCTGTCAAGTGAGTACAGCTACCTTTGTGTCTTCAGGTCAAGCATTCATCCACACATTCCTGTTAGAAGTATGTGCGGCTTAAGGTACATTCACCTCTGAAAGCTAAAAGTAGAGCACCTAGAACTGTACAAATGAGGGTGTAGAGTATAGTCATTTAGCTGTAGATACAATAGACAAATGTGAATGTGGCAGTATTTATCACAGTACATTTAGAACATTTTAATGAATTTAGACCAGAGGTTTCAAAGACCAAATTAAAGATAAACTTTGGCATTGAAATTTGCCACAGAATGCATAAAATTCTATATTGAGATAACAGAGAAGACATTATAATTTTCGACTGAGAATGTTAAGTAATTTGCTAATATTTGTCTGCATTATTTTCTAAAATAAAGATTCCCATAATTCACCTGAACCTTCAAAATTTTACTGTGAAACAGGTGGGTCTAACACAATGATTTCAAAGACTTAGAATATGAGAAGAACGAGGAGGGGAGAGAGCAAAAAAATTTTTGAGAAGACCATTCTTACACTGATTAAAAAATATTTTTTCCAAGCCAGACGTGGAGGCACACGCCTTTAATCCCAGCACTTGGAAGGCAGAAGCAAGCAAATTCCTGAGTTCGAGGTCAGCCTGGTCTACAAACTGAGTTCCAGGACAACCATGGCTACACAGAGAAACCCTATCTCGAAAAACCAAAACCAAAAAGAAAGAAAGAAAATTATATATATATATATATATATATATATATATTCTACGTTCTTACTGACTATTAAGAGAAACACACATCATCAAATCAAATTGTGATTCTCATAGAGTGATGGAAAAACATTTTCCAACCAAAGTCAATGCAATTTCAGGTTATACAGAGCCAATGAAACGTCCTCTGTGACCTTCTGAGATGTGGCTTTCCCATGAAAGCCACCACCAACTTCTTAGACTCGGGAGCACCTTAGTCCTTCATTTTTCACATCCTTGCTGCTCTTTAACCTACATATTAGTGCTACAATTTAAAGACTTTAATGAATCACCACAAACCTGCAATAAAAATTACATAAATGAATAAGACAAAAGGCAACAGACGCCCCACTGATGCCCGTTAGTATTTGACTATGGCTTTTTACAGCTTTTAATACAACCTCCCATCTTTAGGATTCTTTTTTTAGTAAACAAAATCAAAAGGAGTCCTGATAATGAAAAATAACTTTTTTCTGCTTTGATTTACAAAATAATATTAAAATACCATTATATATGTTGAGTATTTTCCTAGCAAATTAAAAAATCTGCTTGGAGATGTGAGATATTATATTGCATGTAAATACCATGGATATGAACATATACCTTAAGATATATGTTTATACATAAATAAAAATCTTCAAATAGTTAATTATGGTGTGAAGTGATGCCCAGTAAAGGTAAGCATCACCTCATATTTTAGCAAAAAGAAAAAGTTTTTACACTTTCTTTTTAAATATTATACTATAAAAAGCATAGTCTACTACCATAGCCACTAGAAACTTTAGGTAAAGCATAATCAACACAGGATAAAACCATGAATTTATGATCAATGATCAATGCCTTAGAATGCACTGCTAATAAAAATAACTTTACAGTAAAAATAACTTCTTTAGAACATGAATAAGACTATGATTTTTAACATCTAACATTTTCCTTCCTTTTCTTTTTATTTGGTATTTTTAAGTAGGGTCTCTCTATGCCCCAGTCAGGCCTAAAACTCAAGAACCTCCTTCCCCAGCCTGCAGAGCGCAGGGATTCCAGACTTTGCTTGCGCGTCTCTCTCCCAGCACTCTAGTTTTCAATCACACCTCACCTCGTTGCTTCTTCAGGCCTGTCAATATACCTGTGGTATGTATATAATGCATAGCATATCATTTCTCTCCTAACTGATTCCTTTAGCTCATAACTACTTGACATAATGAAGCCTTATTTTGGTCAATATTTAGTTGCAAGTAAAAACAAGAATAGTATTACCACTTTGGTAATATCTAAAGAAGGACAGGCACTCACTAAAGATTGTTAGGGCAGGCTCCCAATTCTAAGGGTATTCCCCTTCCTGCTTTCTCAACAGACATCTGACATTATAAACTGACACTCAGATTCCTCTGATTCATGGTGAAGAGCTAACAATGGCATTTTCAGAATGCATTCTCTGTTGGAGGTTACTCTTGCTACTCCTTCTACTGTGGGAATGAATCTCTTCCTTCTCCTCCCTACTCATACCACCAAGCACGTGACACCCTCATTGCCACCACCAAGATGATATGATTTAGGAGGCAAACCTAGCTATCTGTCAACAGAAGGACACACTTATAAACTACACTTCAAGAGAACAAAGTTCATGCATACAGTGGTAGAGCCAGTTAAAGAAACAATGTTCAGAGATGTGTACTTCAGGAGAGATGGAGTTAGAGGGAAGAAAAAGGACACATGGACACCATTAGACCAAAAGACAAATACTTTCTGTCCCTAGTATTTAATGCAAACAACTTCTTTAGACATGACTCTTGAGAAATACTACAATACCTGAAACCACAACAGACAAATAAATGAGTAAGCTTATTGTGACATAAATGATTATTTTCCTGATTAAAATATTGATACAGGACCAACATGCTATAGAGAACTAGGTCATTTTTTTTCAATGACCTAGAGTTTTTAAATGTATTTTACAAAAATGATTGCATATAATAATTTTCATCTTATGTGTAAGCAGAGGTATAAAAGTAAAATTGAGATTACAACTGCAAAACTCACTGGCCATGGTGATGTGCCTCTGTGATCTCAGCACTTTGGAAGTGCAGACAGGAGGAGCAAGATGATCTCAGGCAACAGAGAACAACTTGAACTATATAAAACTTTGTCTCAAAAAATAAATGTATAAAAATTAAGTTAATTAAATCTAAACTACACTGTTAATAATTTAAACGTACAGAATGTTATTTATATATATAAGCTTGTATTGCAGTTTAGGTACATATAAATATATCTAACTTTAGGATCTGAGTATATTTCTGGACTCACTCTCTCCCTCTGAGTATATTTCTGGACTCACTCTCTCCCTCTAAAAGTTTAATAATTCACTCTCTCCCTGATACTACTCTGCTAATTCCATCCAAGCTCCCCCTGAAGTTATTCACGGCTAATTCCTGTCTGCAATATTGCCTCTAGGTGAAAATATAGGTGAAAATAGCTATTTTCGAAATGATGAAGTTGTTTAATAATTTTGAAACTTGGGGTAAACTCTTGTTACAACTATGGATTTTTATCAAACTCACCAGTCTTTTACTGAATACAACCATGAAAAGATTGTAGATCACTTGCAGTACTTAAGACAGTTAATTTATCAAAGCTAGACTTGAATAGCTTCAAAATTTACTAAAACACAATAGTTTCAATTAAAATCCATAGTTCATCTTACTTATGTTATTTCTCATTCCTATAGTCCTGAAGACTTGAGAAATATTTATTTTTTTGATATTACATAAAGGTATAAGTTGAGTACCATTTTGATGGAGGTCACTGACTTGCACATTGTTCAATATCTCCTCTGGTAACACTCATCAGTGACACAGACTCAAACCCAGAAACCCCAGGAAGTTTTATGCTCCTAGATTGATCAGAGGAACTCAGAGAACATTATTCCATGTAGTTCCACCAATTAGATGTCATCACCAACACAATTCACACGATTAGAACCATGCTCGGAAGAACACCATGAGGCCTTTGCAGCCATTTCCCCCAATATTTTCTCCCCTCTCTTTGCCTCCTCTCCCCTCCTTGCTTTCAACTTAGAATCACCAGTACAAGCAATGTTCACAATTATTCTTCGACTTCTTCATTTTTCTTTTTAATATTTTTTAAATAAAAAATCTAAAGGCAACAATTAATTTAGTTTGCTCAAGTTTTTTACATTGGTTCTCAATCACTGGAGTATATTTGAGTTCAGTTACTCAAGAAGATACACACATGAAGGATTCCACTACCTTGACATCAGAGTATCACCACATACCAGAATACTCCAGTCTATAGGTTTAAATTCACCCTCAGGAAATGTACATGGGTTTTTCTACATCTTAGTGCAAACATAATAACTCTTAAAGAAAATCAATAAGCCTATTGTTTTAGCCATGGCACTTGTTTATAATACATAGGAAGCAATAATCTCTTCACCATTGTTCTGGAATCTTTTAATTAGGTATTTTTTTCAGAAGATTTTCTTATAACTACCTTAAAATTATGCTAACATCTTTGAGTAGTAGGTTGTGTATAAGTAAATGCCTTTAGTTCCCTAAACACTATCATCAAATAACTGAGAATTCATCTTCTCACCTTGGCCTCCCTATGTTTCAAACTGAGTAATTTTATTGTATCCTTAAAGAGAAAATGAAACAGGATAAAAAAGGAAAGAAGAGGGGGTGGGGCGGGGGACTGGAAAGAATTCAGCAAAGGCAAGGAAAAGCTAAGCTAAGCTAGTCTCCCTGAAACTAACTTTTCTTTTGTGGTGAAGGAAGAGAAAAAAATTCTGAATGATTCTAGTGGGCCTAATCCAAGATCCATTTGTGACATGTTCTCACAGATTCTAAGACATTAACAATTGCTATTCATTTCCAATTTAAGCAGACTCAGGAGTAATGTAGAGCAGCTCAAAGCTTCCCCAGTATGCAGGAATTTTGTAGGCATGTACCCCTCCCTCCTCTGTCCTCTGTCCAACCTTTGTTTCTTCTAAGAGTCCCTTTTCTCTTAATCAGAGCCTATAATATATACCTCAAATACACCCCCTAAAAATCTTAATATGACATCAATACCACCTGCAACAGCAATGCAGTCACCATATTCCTAAGTCCCTTATGCAGGTTTGGAGGACAAAACTAGGCGAACCACGTCCACAATTGTGCAGTTGCCTCTAGAGTTGTCTAAAAGTTCAACTCTTCTGTACATAGTTCATTTCTTAGATGGTAACTAAACATAAGAAGTAACTAAGAACCTTGGATGAAGGTCTAAGAGCTAGAGTAAGGGAATCATAAGGGTACTGACAGAAGGCACTTGGAAATAAAAAAAAAAAAAAGGTTCCTTAAACCTGGACACGCTGAGCTGTGTGTATCCATATGCAGATACAGAACTTACATTCAAGCATTAGAAAAGTGGCAGCTCTCACAGTTTTGGTTGTGAGCCTAGCTTTTAATGGCTGAGCTCCCTCTCCAGCCCAGGGCTAATATACAAAATATATAAAGAATTCAAGAAATTAAATACCAACAAATCAAATAATCCAATAAAAAAATGGGCACAGAGCAAAACCAAGAATTCACAAAAGAGGAATCTCTAAAGGCCAAGAGGCACTTAAAGAAAATTTTAACATCCATGGTCATTAGGGAAATGCAACTCAAAACAACTCTGAGATTCCATCTCAGATCTGTCAGAATGACTAAGATCAAAAACTCAAATGATAGCATATGCTGGTGAGGATGTGGAGATAAAGGAACATTCCTCCATTGCTGGTGGGCATGCAAACTTGTACAACCACTTTGGAAATCAATCTGGCAATATCTCAGAAATTCTACCTCAAGACCCAGCCATACTGCTCCTGGGAATATATCCAAAAGACTCTCCAGCAAACCACAAGGACATCACCTCAACAATGTTCATAGCAGCTTTATTCTTAATGGACAGAAACTGGAAACAACGCAGATGTCCTTCAGCCAAAGAATGGATAAAAAAAAAATGCGGTACATTTACACAATAGAATACTACATAGCTATCAGAAACCAGGAAATCATGCAATTTGCAACCAAATGGATAGAATTAAAAGAGCTCTTCCTAAGTGAGCTAACTCAGACCCAGAAAGATACACATGGTATGCACTTTCTTATAAGTGGAAATTAACCATATAGCACAGCACACATTCTACAACCCACAGACCCAAACACACAGGAACCTAGCATAACTATTCTATGAAAAACTCCACCCAGCAGCGAGTCATGGACCCTGTTGCTTGTTAGTGGAACACCTTACCCTAGATGGGCTGCCATATCTAGCCCCAGTACAAGAGGAAGCTCTTAGCCCTCATGTGACTGATGGAACTGAGGGGGGTGGTTGATATATAGGGGCTCCCCTCATCTGAGGAGAAGGAGAGAACAGTGAGGAAGAGAGAGGGAGGGAGACAGGAAGGACTAGGAGGGGAGGAGGGTGAGGAGTTTGATCGAGATGTAACTTGAAAAAATTAATTAATAAAAAAAAAAAAGAAAGAAAGTGTCAGCTCCTGGCTAAAGATGTACTTAGCTGAGTCTGGTTTATCAAGGATTTTACCACACTCTTTTTTTTTTTTTTTTTTGGTTTTTTTTTTGAGACAGGGTTTCTCTGTGTATCCTTGGCTGTCCTGGACTCACTTTGTAGACCAGGCTGGCCTTGAACTCACAGAGATCAGCCTGCCTCTGCCTCCCAAGTGCTGGGATTAAAGGCGTGCGCCACCACCGCCCAGCTTACCACACTCTTACCAGTACTATGAATTCACAACACAGGCAGAAGAATAGCTCAAAGAATCAAACCATGGATTTTATAGAATATTTCAATTTTACAACTTGTCTTACTAACAAACATTAAAGGTAACTTCCTCCCTCACTACAGACTTGCTCAATTGTGTTATTGCTATTGCTAATATTTTTCAAATTTTATTTGAACATAGCCAACAAGTTCACATAGCTGCCTAATGCAGTTGAAATCACACTTAACAACACCCCTTGCCTGTGGTACATCCATATACTTTCTTCTCTGTCCTACTTTAGTCCACTTTCTAAGATCCTATTGAGGAGCAAACACATTGTTTTCATGGACCTCTTATATCCTAGCCCTGTACCAGTCTAACATCCTGTCACCTGTAGCCTGAAAAACTCAGCATCAAACTCAACTCACTGCCACATCACACAAACCCATATTCATAGAAAGAGACTGCCAGGAGGAAAACCTAGAAAGCACCACACTTCAAAATGAACCCCAATTCTACACAAAGCAACTTTGCACTAAATATGAAACATATTTCTTTGGGTATGGAAATAAGTCAGCATTCTCTATTTTGTTTTCTGTGGACTAACTAACAGTGGAATGCAATATATTTAAGATTTAATAAGTGATTTTGCAACTGACTTTCCATCCATCTGTATCTCATATTTTATCATTTTTCCTTATTTCAACTCCATCAAAATCATTAATGTAATTCATTTAGCTTACGGAAATATTTACACACAACAGTCATTTCCCAGCACAGTAATTTTTGGACGACTAAATCCACCACCACTAATTACCAGCATTTCCACACAATTACCTTTCAGTAGTTCTCTTACTTTAAAGAAAGGCATTCTATCACTTTTTACTTTTTGAAGTTTTAGACAAAGTGGGTCTTTTTCAGAATTTGCCAGATTTGCTGAGATCCACAGAAATGCCCATCACTCTTCCTCCTCTCTGGGCGGCATCATGTTCTCCCCTCATCCTACGTGATCTCTATCACTTGGATGCTTCTGTCAATCATCCAGACATGGTCTGGTATGTTGAGCACGGAATAGCACTTTCAGCAGAGTTTTCTCCCTGTTCAACACTTTTCTCAACTCTTTAGACTGCCTTATAAAATATAAATCAAATGTAGATAAGACCCAAATGGGATCCTATTTTCTATTAATCTTGGAAGTATTTTAGCTGTACTCCAGAATTCTGCTACAAGTGTTTCAAAGGCACACGTCAAAATAATGTCAGTGGTGATGTAGACCTCTCCCACAGTGAGAGTTCATTCACCACTAAACTTAAAGCCTCAGCTCTCACTCTTTTTATTTATTTTTATAGTGGTGTTCTGTCTCCATGTATGTCATGTGAGGGTGCCAGATCCCCTGGATCAGGAATTACAGACAGTTGTGAACTCCCCTGTGGGTGCTGGGATTTGAACCTGGGTCCTTTTGAAGAGCAGCCAGCACTCTTAACCACTATCAGCTCTCACTCTTTAATCAAATGTATTAAGTCAGATCTTAAAACACTCGTTCCTTCCTTTTGTCCTGTTTTCCACTGCAAATTTTCAAACTTCTGGAAGAATGAAGGGATCTTCATTTCATGTTGACAAGTGTTTAGCATCCTAGTTTGAGGTTTCGTTTTACTTAAAAAAAAAAAAATCTTCTGTGGTTAGAATTCCACTTCTTTTAGGGCCTCTCGCTTTTTTTCTCAAAATTATATTTACATGTCTCAGATCAATAGTTAATGAATGCCTGTATCTTCTACCTATACTAGTGTTTAATAATATATACATTTCAGTTTTCCAACACTAAACATGTTCTCTTACGGGTCTTTACAGAAAGCATTTAACCCTTTCCTTATATTGATTGTCTTGCACTAATTCACATCAAGAATAACCCCCTCAGTGAAGTTGTCTAATGTGCTTGAACACTGTTGCTTGAGAATAGAGGTACTTTTCACAGACTATATGACAACATGGCCCCAATACAGTTTTTAACTAAAAAAAAAAAAAAAGACAGGAAACTAGTTATATTTCCTAAATATAATTTATATCTTATTTTTCATTAAATAAATACAAGGTGAATATGACTTACTTGAAAAAGTAACTGTTTTACCATTAGTAAGAAATTGCATTGGAACAGTTGTGATAAACACTAAGGAAAATGGAGAAGGGACCCACCAAGCTTGATCTTAAGCCTATTTATGTATTCTCAAACTCCTAAAAGAGATGAAGACATAGAATATAAGTTTCACAGGGGAAAAATATATTCCTTATGATTCTTTAAAGTAGCATTAACAAGCCTGCTAGAATCCTCTGAAACCCTACAGAACTAAGTCCTCAACCATATTAAATAGCTGTCGCGTCTGAAGTATGCTGCAACATAACTCAATAGAAATCAGAAAGCACAAAGCTGGATGGAGTGAGGGGTTTAGGTACCAGTGTCTCTGCACATGACAGAATAAGATATGACTTGGATAAAAATCTCTCTCGTACCACTCCAAAGGTGTCTTGAAACTCCCAAGGATGCCAGAACAATGCCAAATAAGAGTGTCATAAACAGTGAAGTGGAACTACAGGAGCAAAATCACACACACACACACACACACACACACACACACACACACACACACACGCACACACAGACACACACCATAAACAATGAAGTGGAACTACAGGAGCAAAATCACACACACACACACACACACACACACACACACGCACACACACACACACACACCATAAACAATGAAGTGGAACTACAGGAGCAAAAACACACACACACACACACACACACACACACACACACACACACACACACACGCACACACACAGACACACACCATAAACAATGAAGTGGAACTACAGGAGCAAAATCACACACACACACATGCACACACACACACACACACACACACACACACACACCACTTACAGGCCACACAAATTACAAGTGTTTACAAAAACTACTTTCCAGAGTGCTCTGCTTCCTCCCTCCAAATCACCAAATATCCTCGACGATGACTGAAAAGCATGCTACTAATCACTACCCTGCACAAAGTATTTTGAACTCGATTCTGCCTTCATAAATTAACTTATTACTAGGAGAAAATTAGTATCTAAATGCATCTTAACTTCAACCCAACTTTATCTAGATATTGCTGTTTGACTAAATCACAATTTTTTTTAGTATTTTTGTATAATGTAAGAAATGGAAACATGCCTGACTTGTGTGAAATGTACTGACTAGGACATCACATTATTAAAGTTTTTCGATGCAAAATTGAATTGAATTGTTTTCTCGTAAAGGTGAACTATATATTCAGATATTCTGATTGAGTAACAGACTTTAAGAAGACTTGAAACTTCTTTAAAACACATTTCAGCTTATTCCTGGGAAATATTAAAATAAGCAAATGTTTAACTTTGCATCCAAAATGAACATCCCAACAAAGATTCAGGGCTCGTAACAGCTACTGTCTCTAGTTTCCAATATGGTAGAAAATGTTGTACTTGGAGAAAACATGGCAGACATCTCTATCCTTTCTGCAGACTTTTTAAACATTCAGTCTTACAGATCATTTTGCCACTCCCTTCTACATCAATCTCTAAGTGTGACTGTGTGAAATCCCACCTTTCCATCCAAAAGAAAAATCGGTGGTTCACAGAAGAGTAATTCAATAATCAAGTCATTAAAACTTTTCAATTCAAGTAACTATTACGACCTTCTTTGCTAAATAAACATCCCCCTTTTCACCAAATATCTTTATCTGATTAACCTGAAGCTCAAAATTCAATGTTACTTAAATTTTCTCATTGTTTTTCTGAATGTTTATTTGTATTTTTTTGATAATGTCTAAGTTTCAAAGAAATAGCCTATACATGGCATAGTCTATAAATGGATGTTTCTTCAATTTTATTTCACTATTTCTAATTGCCACATAAAATACTCCTTAGATTTTTTTTCCATGCTGTTCAGATGGATCAGAATATCGGTTTCATTTAGGAAGCAAAACATATATCCTACTGTCATAAGCAACTGTATTTGTAAATGACAGATGAAGTTGTATAGATTTACCATGTACAACATGATCTCTGATGTACATAAAAATGACATTAACTCCTTTGGACTGAATCCAGTGATGAACAGAGCAGCTTATTGGGTAGTTCAGTGTCTTCATGATGAAGCATTTCTGTGGCTCTGATCAAAACTGAACTTTTCTGAGCTCTTCTCCTTATTATTTTTAGATTTGGGATCTTCTCCCTAGATTATCTCTTTGTTACATTCTAATATAACAACAACAAAAAACTCCATTATTTTATTTGAATTTTATTGAAAAGTTTTCCTTTTCCCTCCTAGAGCCAATTACATATTGCATCTCTGTATTAAAAATATTTCCTACTAGCATGTTTTAATTGTTAAACTGAAAACTCATTTAAAATTACATGAAGTGACAAAATGAAAATTGTTTCAACTTAAAATATGAAAGATTTATTATATTGTATCTATATGTATCTACTAAAAAAAAATCACTGAACTTCAAAACCTTACAAAATTCTCCATTATTTGCTGATTTTTCCCTGCTCTACAGCTCTGAACTGGCTACTGACACATCTATTTTAGACATGGAGTACAAATGAATTTCTTTAGCAGGCAGGTGCCTGCATTCTTCACAAAATACAGACAGTGCTTTGTCCAAAATTTCACAACTGCAATTGGTTAGAGCCCTTAGAACTTAAAAATTATATTTAGTATGCCTCGCCCCTTCTAAAACACCCTTCCAAATCAGTTATCTAGTTTTACTCGATATCAGGATGTTCTTCATCAAATCCTGCAGAATCTCAAGCTACCTCTAGAAACAATTAGTATGGGCTTGTACACCAATGCATTTTTTTTTAAATGGGAGAAAAGAGAAAGAAAATAACCATTCTTTCCCGTGATTTTTCCAGTTTTTCCATCTCTCCTCTATAAATTGATGGCAGGGAAGAGAGCAGGAGTGGGGGTGGGGAGGCCTCCCAGAGGCAGGGCTTCACTAATGCGATTCCATAAATCAACTAATGGGAGAGAAACCAGATCTGTGTGGTCTCTAATGCTGTCCCATGGAGATCAATCATGTCACCTGAACAATGTTCAGGGACTAAGAGGCTGGGCTTGCCCATGGGACAACTTTATCCCTTGAGTTACATTAGATTGTGATATTTAAAAAAAATTAAATCTTTGTATCAGGAAAAAAAATAACTGCTGTGAATATACAATCTGAAGGGTTACCTCTGCAAGAGACAAAACATTAAGTAATATCATAATAATTGCTACATGGTTATATTTTAGATACATCTAGGAAGTTAATATTAATTAAGGTCATACATTTTAAAAATAAATTTTGTCCCACAGGAGTACAATGCATTTATATCAACTACTTTTAACAATTAATGACTATTTGTTAATACAGTGATTGACTTGAATGAGCAGGGACATATGCAAATTCGCAGTACACAAAGCATAGAGCACTCACTGTTTCATGGGTATTACCATACTGAATGTCAACAAGGAGTGGTTTCAGAAACCTAAGATGCTCTTAAGATGGGACTAAGCAGGGAAATGTCATGTTTGAAGAGGCTAGAAAGGGGGGGGCTTAAGAGAATGTGGGTACAAATCGTAGCACATCCATGTGAGTCTTTCTTAATCTTGGTTTACACAGCCTGAAAGTTATCTAACGATGCCTCCAGTCTCTGAGATAAGAACAGGTCAAAGGGAAGAAGGAGGCACCCAGGTTTAGAGTGCTAAGGAAGAATATGAGCTGTGATTACTATGCGGATGTCAAGTCCTTAAGTGTCCACAAGTTAAAGCCGCAAGTATTAGCTACTAAATTTATAACTGAAATCCTACTCATGGACTTTAGGCAAAAGTCCACCCACTCTCAAAAACATCTCCTGAGATGATAATGGAGCAAATGAGAGCCAGGAAGCCACCTCCGCAGGGCAGGGAGACTTCTCAGCTTTGGTTCAGAAATTTAAACTCTGCTACTCTATACATAAACCCTATAAACCCTGGAAGTTTCCTATCACTGTAGCTTGGGGCTACAGGTGGGTTTGAGGTAATCACACTACAACTACCTTACTCATGACCGGAATAAATACTCAGACAATTACTTTTTTTCTTTTCTTCTGCCTAGTAGTATTCCATTAATTATCATGGCCTTTAAACCATAACCTATGCTCTGGTAGGAAGGAACCTTCACTCAGAAAAACACCTGTAAAGGGAAATTTGCAATCTCTCTCATTCACTCCCCACCTTCTGCAGGGCCACAAAATTCCGTGCATGCTAATTTCCCAAGACAAAAATTATTTTATGATGTTTGGAATCATGAAAAAAATAATTTAAGTTTATGGGAAACCATTAAAAGAGAGACAGAGCAGAAATATATGAATCTATTTAAATGAACATATGAACATAAAGAAACATGGCTGAAAGCCTATTAGAATCCATAGCAAACTCCTCCGGACTGGTTACTGACTAATAAATGAGAGCTATTCAGTTGTCCTCCGCACTACATTCCCTACAATGGTGTACAGGTGATGATACCAGAGACTGTACTAGAGCTGAGGCATAGCTGTAACTCTAGAGATTACTTTTCAAAGAGAAAATAGAAGCTGCCGTACAGTCTTATTCACTGGACATTCGTAGGAGACCACAACAATGTATGTTAATTTTAATTTCTCATGGTCTTCCAGCCTGAGAGAAGTCATAGTAAATTAAATCCCAACTGAGAGTTCAAAAGTTAAATTTTTGCCATCTGAGAAAATACATAAGCCTGCACTGCAGCTGCTGATTTTTTTTTGCTTAACCAGAGTTACCCAAAGGAAGGACAATGAAGCACCCTGTGGTAAAATTAAAGTTCCCAAGAAGTCATGGCTTCTTTATAAAGAGTAATGTGTGTGATGTTGTTACAAGGATGCAGTCCATATGCTTGTGACTTTGGAAATCCCAGTCCCTTGGCCTTGGTTTGTACCATGATGATCCATCTTCTTTTGTAGTCAAACCAGAAACAACATCTTTAACTTTTATGTTTATTCTTTGAAACTCTAATTCTCAGTGATTCAAAGAAAACATCCCTACACCATGTTCCTAATTTTAAAAAGAATCTACAAGTTTTCTTAGGACGGATTGTAACAGTGACTCGCAACATACAGTCTAGTCCACAGAACCTTCCCAAACACTAAACCCATTACCCAGTTTCACATATGTACAAGCAGCTAACCTTTCTCTCTATATGTTATCATACACTGTGATTGCCTGTCCAGATTTCCTTTCTGAATATGTCTCCAAACAATATACCTGTAATTTTGCATTTTTCCTTTTGTGTTTTGATTAGGTTATCACATAAAATGTTCATCATGTAAGATATGCATCAATCTTAACTTGAAATGTAATTAAAAGCCTAATTTTAGCATTACTTTAGTGAATAACGTCTTTTTTAAAGACCTATAGGAAAAGTAAGCTCTCATTTGCCATATATGGCATCAACCAAAACCTGTATTTAAAGTAATTTTGCAACCAGAAAATGATTACTTTGTCAGATACAGAACCAGGGAAAATATAAAATCTAAAACAATAACAACAAAAACAACAGATTTTTCCTGGAAGTACATAAGATATTTAAAAAAAAAACCTCCATTAGCCACAATAGCAAATAATCATCACTTTTCTCAAAGTCACATTTCAAAAATGGCTGGTGGCTATGAGCTCTATACTATTTCTCCTTGTTCAAAAATATCAAAGGCAAAAAAAAAAAACCAGGAAACAAAAACATTGTCAGGTTAAGGAGAAAATTATTGTAAAAGAGGATAAAAATTCCCTGTTGAGTCCAGGCATTACAGCGCTTGTGTTCTCTCTCTCTCTCTCTCTCTCTCTCTCTCTCTCTCTCTCTCACACACACACACACACACACACACACAAGATAAGATAGAAGGTATATACACATATGTATGTATGCCTGTACTATAGGTTGTGTACCACATGTGTAGTGCTATGTCTGGGCCTCTACTAAGTCCTTTTTTAGCCATATATATGTACATATATATATGAATAATGTATGTGTTAAATATTTTGGACAGAGCTTTTTGCTTTGGGTTTTCCTGAAGGAACAGTTTAAAACAGCAAGGGAAAATATTAAGCATACTCATACGTAAACTTCGGATTCTTAGACCAATTGCATTTTTCCAGATAAAAGAAGGAGGGGCACCCTCTAGCAGAAGGGCGGTTCCAGGAGGAGTGCAGCTGGGAGGGTGGTGGAGAGGCCATGCCCTCTGCAAACCATCCATGTCAGTGTGTTACAACCTGCAAGAAGCTTCAGAAAAGGGGGTGCTGCGTCTTGAAGCCAGACAAGAAACCCTGTGGGGGAGAGGAGAGGGGAGGGAGCAGGGAGGGGGCAAGACTGGGAAACAAGAAATCATCTCCTCTGACCTCTAGCGAAGTGCCAGGTTTTTTCTTTAGCTCTTCACATTTTCTAAATTTGCAGATCTGGTGTCCCGTTTTGCGGTTCCTGCAACTGCTGCAGACGCCACAGTTGATGAGCCTCTTGCAGGGCACGCAGACCCCACACCTTTTCCTCTTCTTCTTGGCCGGGTTGGCTCCACCACCTCCCCCCGAGGAGGACGAAGAGGAGGAGGAATGGTTCTGCGGGCAGTCTGCCAGATTGGCAATTTGAAACGCACTGTCTGTGACGGCTGCTGAGGCTGCTGCGGGGGAGTGAAGGGCTGTCATGACGATGACCCCTGGAGGTAATGAGATGCCCCCTAAAGCCGGGATAGCGGAAAAAGTCCCCACCCGCTCAGGGAGATTCATTATCTCTGCTTCAGCAGCGCCGCATTTGAGCTTGTTCATGCATTCCCCCGCCAAAGGTCTGCAGTGTTCGGGGGATAAGGTGGAGAGGAAATTAGTATTTGCCATTTGCAACGACGGCTCTGGCGGACAGCCAGCTTTCCCCAGCCGCTGGGAGTCGTTCCGGTGGTGCATGCTGGTCCTGCCGCCGCCGCCGCCGCCACCGCCGCCGCCGCCGCCACCGCCACCACCACCGCCGGCGGCGGGGAGGATCGCCGAAGAGGAGGCGGAGGAGGAGGCGGCGGCTGAGGAGGATTTCCTGCCGGCCCCGCCGCCCCCACCCCCGCCCCCGCCGCCGCCTCCGCCGCCGCCCCCGCTGCCCCAGAGCATCGCGGTGGCGGCGGCGGTGGCCGCGTTGTCGCAGTTCCACGGGGACATGCCGATGCGCGCGGCTGCCGCGGCGGCGGCGGCGCTGCTGGGGAAGATGGGGGTGGTGATGCGCGCGATCTTGGCTGCCTGCGGGAAGGCGCCCCCGTTGGTCTTGTAGAAAGAGGTGGCAAAGGAGCGGTAGCGCTCCATCTCCGAGTTGTAATCCACAAGGCTGTTCAGGGCCCCCCTCCGGCAGGTGGCTTTCCTTGGGCAAGCCCGGGGCCTCCGGGCTCGGCCCCGGCTCCACGCAGACATTGGTGTTCATGGTGCAGGGGGGAAAGAAGGGGTGCAGGGTGGAAGTGGGGACCTCCTGGTCCGACACCTGGGTGGGAAAGGAGGAGAGGTGGGGGGGAGGGAAGCGGGTGATGGTGGGGTCGGGGTACGGGCCCGGTAGGGCAGGAAAGGGGGATCCGGGTGGGGAGAGCAAGGTGAGGGCTGCTCTAGTTCTCTCTGGGGCGCATGTCCACAGACGGTGAATTCCCAGGCAGCGTCTTCCTTTGCATTATCCTCCAACTGTTACAACTAAAATAAAGAAAGTCATTCCAACGAGCTGCACGAGGAGGAAAATCAAAAATAAATAAACAGCCGCCCTCGCTACCCCACCACAGACACCACAGAAAGCTCCCACGTTCTCCAGTCGGGTCGTTTGCATAACAATCATCAAGACGTGACCCCCCCCACACACACACAACCCCCAACACTCTCAACCCGTTCCCTCCCTCCCGGCAGCACACCACACAACTCCTCCCCCCCTATTCTTGTAACCCTCCTGAGAAAAAATGTATTAATAGCTAGAGTACCCAGGGAAAGAGGAAAGACGGGGGTGACAAATGCCGAGGGAAAAGGGCAATTGGAGTGCTAAAGACATGCAAATCAGGGGTGGGAGGGCGATACTACCTATAAGCAGAGGGCATTTAAACATTATGAAATGTGTGAACAAGTGCTGCCTGGGCATGCAAATGCTGTAGAGTAGAAAACAGCAATGGCCCTATGAGGAAAGCGAACAGGAAATTAGCAAATGAAGTACTGAGAAAGTCTACAATACATCCGAGCATAAACTGTAAGCAAACACAATACAACTGAGAGCTACAAGACTGCCCACATACAATCTGAACTAAAGAGGCAGGGGGAAAAAAAAGAAGAACTACCAGCTGCCACAGTGTCCTTCTGTGTCTGCGGTCATTAGTTTGAATCCCAGCACAGCTGGCTCTGTTAGGATCTTAATTCAATGGACCAAGGACAGGTCTCAATTGTACAAGCCATTTGGTGACAGGGGCAAGAGGGTGGTGTATTACTTGTTTTAAAAAAAGTAAAGAAGAAGAAGGGGGCAGAAAAAAAGATGGAATGAATAGGTAGGTAGATAGATAGATAGACAGACAGACAGAGCTCAAATACAATGTCACAGGCTCAGAACTAAGTGTCTGCTGCCCCTGTAAGAATCCTCCCAATCATTTCTAATGGAGATTACTGTCTTTTCCCAAGAAAAGAGGAAAGCAGGGGACTTTAAAAAAAAAATCATTCATCAGCACTAAATTTTGCATAGAGTGAAAGAGAAGGGAGATCCCTTCAGGTGTTGTTTACCCAAACAACCATTAAGAAGGCTTTTTTTTTTTTCCTTTTGCGATTTTTTTAAAGAGGAAAGTTTAATGTTAACAGGGTATTTGCATTTCTCCCTCTCTGCTTACAGGCCATCATTAAGCTTTAGGAAGAGGAATTCTGGTTGTTTATTAAGGGTGAGAGGCACATCACAGCCTTTTAAGAATTAAACCAAAGATATAAAATGTATATTCACCTTTAAAAAATTTCTTTGTTTCCCATTTTTTGCTAGAGTACCTTTCTCTGGCATCTTCTGAAGGCTAAAGATTGGTGTAGAAGGTGGAGTTTAGGGTATTAAACAGAGGGCCTGGTAGTCTCTGCCTCAAATTCTCAGAGTTTCAAATGCATATCAATTATAGCAATTATGCTTATAATTAGATTAATGAACCATTATGTCCAAACTCCAAATGCAAAAACTTCAAGATCTACTGATGAGGAACCCTAAAAAAAGGGTTCATGTAAACAAATCCCTATTAGGCAAAGTAAATCAAGATAAGGAACCTCCCCAAGGCTGGATCAGAAGCTAGCAGGCACCTTTCAATCACAGCAAGTCCCTAGCACGCAGGAAACACCTAGGTGGTTTCGAATTAGGGAAAATTGCTCCCTTCTGAGGTCTGATGACAATACAAAGGTGCCCCCAAATCCTCCTGGCTAAATATTCTTGGTACTTGCAAAGGATTGGGGAAAGACACAGCAAGAATAAGCATACAGCTTCACTTTCTGTGAATCACACTGAAGATGCAAGACCATAATAACTGCTACTCACTAAAAACTAGTTATGGCAACCATGCAATATGCATCATGACACTGAGTGGAGGGAATATTTTAACATCTTAGTCTTTTGACCTTGTTCCAAATAAAGAAAGAATTTAATATACCCTTTTCAGGGTCTTAGAGTGATGTTTTCAAACAAGCAGTCCTTGCTTCTCTGATTGCCACCACCTCCCCCTTCCCACCTCTAGGTTCAATGCCACCAGAAACTGTAGAAAATGATTGTGCCCAGTATCCAGGTCATTATTGTTTAATCAATGCATCCCTGGAGCATGAAAAAGATACCTAAGCCACAGCTATTGTTTGGCTTTTATTTAACAACAAAATAAAACACACACCAATAACTATAGTTCTAATACCAAAGCTCAATTAAACATCCATACTTCATGCTTTGCCCCTGAACAATGTGACTGTACATGCCTAATACTGTATGTCTGGTCTACCAGAGACACTGAGATCAAAGGTCATATTTAACATTCAGGAGGAGGGGCGGGTGCAGATTAATTAATTAATACAGCCACGGTTTTTATTGCTGGAGTCCAGCATTAATCTACTTTTACAATCCCACAGGACAGCAAACATTTAAGAAAGAAAGAGACAGGGGGAAAAGCAAGAGGAAGAGAAAGAACAATCACTTACCAGTCTCTTTTTATTTGGGGAGCCTTAGAATTTGCAGACGCTGCCAGTCTGCCTTTAATTAGTTGCACATCACCCCCTAACACAAAGAAACACAAATCCAGATGTGTCTTGGCAGCTCCCAATTACAACTTTAATACTTGTAAACAAACTGTTGGGAATGGGGGTGGGGTGGGGTAAATATGCGGATGAAAAAAATACCTGTAAATGGCTTTTTTTTTTCTTGTTGCAGAGAGGAGGAGGAGGAGATGGTGTTAGTGGAGGGGGTAGAAGGAGGAGGAGGTGGGGGTGGAGAGGAAAGCGCTGAGTGTGAGCGTGTGTGGGAGAACGCGGGGCTGTTGTCGGTGGTCTCTGCTCTTCCCAGCGCGTTGCTCCGGGTCCGTCTCCAGTCGCTGTGTGCGAGGGAGGGAGGGAGCCGGGGAGTCTCTCTCTCTCACCCTCCCCCCCTCCCCTCGCTCTGTTTGTGTGTGTGCGTGTGTGCGGTGGCTGGGGGGGGGGGGCGCAGAGAAAGGGGGGGGGGGGGGGGGGGGGCGGGGGGGGGGGGCGGGCCGCGGCGCCGAGGTGAGCAGGACGCAGGCCGCGGACACCTCCCGATGATTGGCTGCAAATTACACGGGGAACAAGAGGCGCACGCGGGCCAGCGCTCCTTTTCACAAATCCCCTGCTCGCCGGCGCGGCCACGTTTCCCGGCCCGCCCGCCGCCCGCTAGCACCCGGCGCGGCGGAGGATTTGCTTTTTTTTTCCCTCCCCCCTCTGGCTGATAATTGTTTGGAAGGGATGGAAAAGAGGGCGTTCCCGCCCCTCGCGCCCTCGCTCACTGCGGGTGTGTTCGTGCACGCTGGGCGGGGGTGTGTGTAAATAAACTTGTCTGGGTTCCCTGGCTGAGCAGGGAAGAGCCACGCCAGACACAGAGGGGAGGTCCTGCGTTGTGCAGGAAGGCTCTCGGTTTCACATCCCGGTCGCGTGCTTTTAAATGATCTTCCTGGAGTCGCCAGGAGACTCTTTAGAGAGAATCGTTATCTTTGGGGTTTTAAAAGTAAGAGAGAATGGGACTGACGTTCTGGTGACTTAAATCCTTGAAATGTTACTATGCCAGAATGGGAAGAAAAAAAAAATGATGTGATACTTGACCGGTCTCAGTCTGCGGCTGCCTTTCTCTCTTCTCTCTCTCCTCCTTCCATTCCCGCTGTGTCCTGGTCTTCCTGCCCCATAAGTTTCCCTTTCCCCTTTTACTATTTCATTTAGTAGTTCCAAGGAGTCACATATCTATCCCACCCTCCCTAATATTAATTCCAAACTTTACTTTTATATCTAAACGATCTATTTTGGCTAATATTAAAGTGATGAACATTTTACTTCCCATTACCTGGGGGAAACATTTCAAACTGAAAGATAAATATTTAGCACACATTGCATATAAGCAAAACTCATATAGAAATGCAACTATGCATTCATCTCCTCTCTCTACTGTCTCAAAGAAGGCCAGATGAACCGGGCACGTGGTACTTTCCACCTATTGAACTGGCAGAAACAGTCCTGAAATAGGATGTGAAGTTTTCAGTCGTTTAAAATGTGATTCTTTCCCCCCCCCCCCCCACGACCCGGACCCACTTGGATGGGACATTGAGAACGGGTCTCACACTGTAGCCCAGATTTTTCTGGAATGTACTATGAAGTCCTTGCTAGCCTAGGTCCCTCCTAGGCAGTCGCCCTGTCTCAGTCTCCAGAGTTCTAGGTTTATAGGCCTGTGCTGCCACATCTCACTCAAAGGATGGAGGCTGATATGTGGAGGCCCCCCACACACATAGGAGACAGGGAAAGGGTAGGAGGGTGGGACTGGAAGGAGAGGAGGGAGGGGACTGTGATGGAAAGATATAACTTGAAGTTATAAACATTCAAAAAAATGAAAAAAAAGAATCATATTAAGCTTGTTGTAAAGAATAAAGTTACACACCGAAACAAAAACAATACGGTAGAGTAATAAAGTAGTTTCAGAGAAGGAAGAAAAATGTTAAAACACATTGCTAAAAGACAGTTTAATCCATTTTGTGTTTGAATTTTCAAAAGCTTTACCTTGACCTCGTCAACATTTGATCCTGTGGAAGTTACGGATAGTAGATAAGACGGTAAGGATGCTGACGTGCACGATCAAGGTATTCCTTCAAGAGGTTGCTGTGGTTAAAGTAGGGGCAAATTTGTGACTCTATGTCATTTTTTCTAGACATAGGCTAAGTTTGTTTATAAGTAGTTATGTCCTTTTCAGACAAAATAATTGGATAATTAGTAAGACATTTCTACATTCGTGTGAATGTTCTGCGTATTCAAGGAAAGAAAATTTCCATTCGATGTTTGTTTTCTTTCTATTTTTGTTTTTGAGCTGAGCCTCATGAAATCTATCATCAAACTACAATCATTTTAAATGAGTAAATACATTCTACAAAGATTCTTAAATATCTTTTCAAGTATATGGATATATAAATAGGTTTTGTTTTGTTTTGTTGAGATAGGGTCTTGCTGTGTATTTCAGAGTAGCCTTGAACTTATCTTTACCTAATGAATACTAAGATTATAGGTGTATCCCATCACACCTGGCTTCTAGACTTACAAATATTTAAATCATCGATTTAATGTTTAAAGTTACTATTGATAATACTATTGATGACTTGTCTGTACCAGGCACTGTGCTCAGTAATTTGCAGTCATTTATTCTATTCACATACTTCCATTTTAAAATAAAGAAATGGAATCCCAGAGAATGTCTCATAAAGATAAAATTTCTACCCAATCTTGTCTCTCTCCAAGGCTTTATAATTATGACCTATGCCTAGGTTTTGTGATCAATAATTAATTGATCAGTAGACCTTCTCTAGATTTAATTATGATTGTAGGCCCTTGGCTAATATGACATCAACTGAACACAGAGGGAAAATTATTATAAACAGTCATCCTCACTTCTCAAATAGGGCATCCATCTTTTTTTTTTTTTTCCACTAGAGAATTAACTATAGGCTTCGGCAAATGAAATAAAGAAATTTTTTTCTTGTCCATTTCCAACCTCATTATTTTGATATGATCTCAGATACTTGTATGTTCACCATCTCTTACAATAGGCTATATATTGTTGTCTCCAAGATAAAATGCCAGAGTTTTGAAAACTGTTTGCCACTACTAATTTTCAGTTAGTTCTCAAGACCCATAATTCTGTGAAATACTAAAACTTAAGGATTGCTCTACAAGATGCTTGCAACAACTTCTAATTAGTTGCAAGTTATTTGTATCTGCAGCCTGCTCCTGTGGTCAATGTAACTGTCATTATCCCAGAATCCCTGAAAAGGTGGTTAAAGCTGCTATAAGAGATAAAACTTCAAATATATCCCTGAGAAACCATAAAAATATATTGGTCATCCTTCTGATGGTCATTTCAGGTCAGAGGGCTGCTCAGTTCTGAGTGATTCATAGTTCCCATCTCCTTCTGTCCTGGGGCTTTAGCATCAACTACTCCTGTGTTCAACTGTCAGAAGGGGAGAGAGGAAGTAAAATTGACTGGTCTTCAAGTCAAACACAGTACCCAAGCTACCATGTTCTTGCCAAGAACTGGGAACTTGCCACACGTGGTTGCGAAGCTCTTTGGGTGGGTACCTCCTGAATGCAACTCTATTACTGAAAAGGGAAAAACATATGATGGACAGCTGGCAGCATCTACACAGTAACACTAGGAGAATAACCTGCTAGACACTGTGCAGACTAAATAGCTCTGAATATCACCTCAGATTCCTTTTACTCCTGGGGCTATTTTACTAATTACTACCCTTTGAGAATACCACTGTAAGACACAGTGTCTTAGGGACTTCATGGAAAGTTTGGCAACTAGGAGAAATTATTCTTCCTGAAATACCTAAGGATGGGCAAGACAGGGTTAGATTGTTCAAATAAAGGTTTATTAAACAACAAAGAAAACAGAAGTAATACAGTTAAAGGAAATGTCATAAATCTAAATTAAAACAGATTAGAGATCAACTTTAGTTGATACCAGCTTCCATTTCTCCAAGAACTCTTGTTTATGCAAACCCACTTTCCTCAAATAGCATGGTTTACCTTGCCATTATTAGATGGAAAAATTAACAACTATAGTCTAAGTACTGGTACTAATCCTAGAGACTTATATGAACTTACATATCCTATAATGATCACATGAGAAGGAAATAACATTTCACATTCCTTAACAGTTCATGTCAAGGAAACTTTTCAAAGTTTACTTGGTGACATGAATCCACAGTTGTGATTTAGTTATACTAGATCTTAAAAATCAAAAGCCTGCACACTTGCCATTGTCTTTCCCTTCCAACTAAATATGGGGGCATCAGCATCACCCTGTTTAACTTCCTATTCTATGCTGGTCCTTCTTTGCTGCTCGCACAGGAGATCATGAACTTTAAGCTGCCTTTCCAACTGTCTTCATTGTCTTACCATGCTTTTCTAATGACTAGGTAGACTCATCTATGGCTTGGCTGGCCAGATTCAAGGCTGAAAACCGTGATAGTTGAGACTAACGAAAATAATAGGGTCAGAGGATTGAACTGATTACTAGGACCTCATTAGCACTGGAGTCATATTGACTATGCTAACAAGTTAAGCATACTCACATGTTCTTACATGTAGTTTTTACACCAGACAAATGCACAGCAAGAGCTACCCTGGGCTAAATTTATAGAATTGTTCTTCATGGGACCAAATTTGGTCTCACTCTATGCTTACTTGTCATGGCATTTCTTCTTGTCCTATACATTCTAATTTCTACAAAATTATAAGTGATGTTCATAGCAGCACAAGAGAAATTATCCCCAAACACAAAATCTATACGCTTCCTATGAAAACCTAGAAAAAGTTATCTCCAGAAGAACAATCCTTCCATAGACTCAGCGTGATGAGGATTAGAAGTGTTTCTCCCTTGTACTTTGTCATGAATATATGGGATGCTTTGTTCACTGGGTTATAGAAAACCTTTTAAGATTTATTTCAGTGTATTTACTTATAAAGGAAAATACCAGTTGGTCATGAAAAAATATCAAGCTAGAGTAAGAAGCTTCCAAAATAACAGATATGAAAATGACCCTGAAATTAGAGTCACTGACTGTCTATTGAGATCCCTCTCTTCTTAAGCCTGAAGTGTCAAGACCCCTGGCATGAACCTTTCCCCAGAAAATGGACCTCAGACTTGGAGCTGTGTGCTCTCTAAAGGTGGCTCTCTTCAAATGGTGAGTTATAAAAACCAGCATCAAGTGTGGAAGTACAGTGGGGATATTTGCAATAATAACCTGACCTGTCTGTCTCTTCACACTGTTCTGTCAACAGTCACACAGTGTGACAGCCACAGCTAAAGTCCCCAGAGGAGATCCAGTTCCTGCCCTCAGGTCCTGTCTTTGGTATGTAGTGTTATCTGACAGGATTTTGTGTCTGGAAGTTGTCTGTTGATGAAGCTGGCCTTGGACTCTGTAGATTTGCTTGCATCTGCCTCCCTAGTGTTGGTATTGAAGGTGTGTGCCACTACCATGGATAGCGTCCTACCCCCACCATTTTTAAAATTCAATAATCCGATAGAGAATTTTTTTTTCATAAAAGCACTTGCAATCGAATTTGTTTTTTTCTCTGAATTTGAAGTTTTAGGCTTTCATTTTAATACAGATAGCCTAATTTTTTAAATCTAAGTTTGTATATATATTTTTTTTAATTTATTTTTTATTTCTTCAAGTTACATCTCAATCACAATCCCCTCCCTACTCCCCCCTCCCACCCTCCCACCCTCTTCCCCCTCAATCCCCCATCCTCTTCCCCCCCTTTTTTAAGTTTAATGTATATTCCCCCCCAACAGCTCCCCCTTTCAGTCTAACAAATGGTTCTTTCTCTTATAGCAATAAATACAATACAAAACAACAGAAATAAATAGGCCACAATTATGAGTTATATGGCTTAGCATACATTCCCAATGTCCAGTCCATATGTATTTGCACCTGACTTTAACATTCTACTATCTAACCATCTCCATGAGTTTAAAGTTCTATATCTAACTCAGCTTTCATACTAACTTGCCTCACAATTTTAAAAATATCTTCTTAGATCCAGAACACCCTCTTGATTCCTAAACAACTCAAAATTTAACTATGAGACTCTAGCTATCTATTCTTCAACCACCTCAGAGACCTGAGAGGGATAAATATATCTGATTTTATAGGAAGTACAGGGCCTGCAGCTTCCAAAACTAAGAAATGACATACCAGTGGCTGCCTGGACAGTTCCCATTTTCTCTCCATACATTACAGCATCAATCTTCAGCCGTTTGGCCCCGTTTCTCTGACAGACATTGATTGTGGAGCAAGAATTATGAAGAAATATATTTTACTCATAACACTTTATTTCTAATAAAAGCCATTCTCTATCCTTTTCTAAAAATGAATGTTTTCATTGTTTATTTTCAATTAACCCTCTATAAAAGAGCACATTTACATTTTTCTTTGTTGAGAGGAAGAGTTCTAGATAATATCACTGAGTTGCTAAAATCCAATCCAGGCAGGATCTTCATCCCCACCCGGTGCTGACTTTGCTATTCTGTAGTTACAGCAACAAGACTTCCTTCTGTCTCTCTGCTGTGTTCTCTTTCCAAAGTAATGGCAGCCTTTTATATGCTGTTGTGTAGTATGAACAATGGTTTATATAAATTGATCTCTTCATTTACCTAAACTATCAGTTTACATGTAGATTTTTTTTTAAATAAATGCAATAAATTGAAAAGAAGTTGCCTTGGTATATACAGTATATATGGAAAAAGGATCATTCTTTTAGATCATATCATCTTCAGGCTTCCTTAATCAACTTGCAGTTTAATGTAATAATCAAGTTTACTTGTCTTATCATTATATCTTAATCTAGCCTACAGAGAGGAAAAGACAGAAAGCAGGCAAGCCCCTTTCTGAGGTAGTTATCTGATCTAAGGATGAGCTGCTAAACTGGGCCTTATGGTCTTACTCTGACCTTGGGTATTTTAAGTCTCATTTTACCAGTCTAAAATATCACTTTAATTATAGTAATTACCTATCTCACAGGGTTTGTGAGGTTTAATTAATGTTAGCAAAGTGTTAAAGCTATTTAGTAGAACAGTACTATAGAAGCAAACTACCTGAAAATACAACCTCCCACCTCTCATAGTTCTTAATTTTACACTCCTTTTCTTTGTTTCTTCAGAATGAACATTATATTTGCTCCTTTTTAAAACTTTCCCTTCCCATACTGTGGTCTTTTCTTCTTGGAATTTACCTTGGATGAAAACATTCCTAAGTCAGACAGGCTAGGAAATAAGAGTCCTGTCTAAGCAAGGAGATATCACATTCTTCTATTCAGTCAGAATCATAAATTGCCAGTCAACAATTTGAATTTAGCTCTCAAAACATCCCTCTGGGCCCAAGGTGTAAATAAACCTAGTGAAATATCAATTTTCTTTCAAACATTGGGAGATCTGTGTACTCCATTCTGGAGACAGTAGCTGGGACCACTTCTGGTGATGGAGCATCAAGTTTACCAGCATTTTTGGCATACTTTACTATCCAGCACCTGTCCATATAAGCACTAGAATTTGCAATTCAGGGTCTGTGTATGTTTGTACTGCCTGCTCACTGCACAGCAATGTCTGGTTAGGTAAAGCAGCCGTGGAGGCTGGCAGACATTCAGACCTTTGTTCTACTAACCATACCATATTCTTGTGGTTCTAATTTCATCAAAGACATTGATGGAGACAGGAAATTACTTGGCTAGTATCTTAAGTTAATTATTCGTGTAGAAGTGATCATACCCACATTACTAGTATTAAAAATAGCATCTCATCTTCAAAATTATATCCTCTAGGATATATAATCTATATATCTAGGGTAAGATTAAAATCATATGCTAGTGTATCTTTACTCATTTCACCTAAAACACATTCAATCATTTATCCAAATTTCAAATGGAATGTAATTGGTATACAATTCTCAGTCACATTAATTAACTACTGCTAAGGTAGGGGATAAGTGATATGTGTAATTTGAAACATGACAATAATAACTAAAACAGGAAAACAGATTGAATGGTCATAGTAATGTAATTTTTCATTCGAATGACTATTCTTTGAAAGATAACCCACTGGACAAAGCCCAGTCTCTGTGTCCATTGCTAAAATTTTGTAATGATGCCTTTGCTTGAAGTACAGTTGCTTGTACCTGACCGTAACTTGTTTCGTTTGAATTTCATGATGACAAGATAGCTTTCCTTTTGGAATATTTCTGTTTTTAAAGAATTTCTATACCTGCAAACTTTGAGCCACAATATGTTAATGAAAAGCAAATAACTCTGCTCTCCAATGGTAGCAAAGATTGATTTATCGCTTTTATTGTCAAGTTTCAAAAGTCCAGAATTTGAATAGTGGCCAACAAGAACTATATCTAGATGTCTTACTGTCCACTAAGCTTCTTGGAGTTGTCCAGATATAAAAGTCCTTCAACAAATTTGTTCTTCAACCTCAGACAGAAGACTGTCAGAATAATGCTGAATGATGGCAAAAACACTTACTCTAACTGGTTGCAATTTTGAGTTCGGAGTAGATAGAACTGGACAAGGAATAGCCATAGCTGACCAATGTTATGGGTGACTTCACTCATTCTGTGTCTTACTGAGTCACCCTACAATGCTGGCTTCTCCATCAGAATGTTTTCCTCACAGTCACCGTAGCACCAGGTTCAGGCATCATATTCAGACATAACTTGTATTGAAGGAAAGAGAATGACTTTGTTATGTATCTAAGTATTTAGCAAGAAATACGGTAGAAGTGCTACTACTGACTCCCCTGAGATAAAATTGGATCACATAAGCACACTCTCATGAACCAACCACTCTCAATGACAATGAGACTGGCATTGTCTTCCAAACATGTCATTTATGGGACTAAACATGGGATCCTCCTGAAGAACATGAGAACAGGAACCATGTTTCTGTTAGGGTCCAAGGAGATTCCAGGAGATGCATTGTTGTTATTTAGACAAATATCATTGTTTCCTGATTTGTGTAACTCAATTATCACTTGATTTCTACTTCCTTAGAAAAACTACCCAGACTTAAGCTTCACGAATCATGTCAAATTACATCTAAGAGGAAGTTAGTTTGTATTAGTAGGAGTCAGTTATTTATTGTGAGCAAATTAATGAGTTATAATATCACTTATGAATGCCTATAAATAGGGGTTATTTTGAATAGCACGGCTTTCTGGAAAGTTTTAATTTCTCTACTAATCTTTATTGAGTTCTATATCATGATCACAAGGCCTTTTGTACTGTGCTATACAAATCATGGACTGACTAGCTGAGTGGCTGAATCTTAAATGATATGAACTAAAATTCTCTGGATGTAAAGAGATTGCAAAAGTAGTGGAAAAATTAAAGAAAATTAAGTTAAGAAAATTCATGAAATTTAGCAGCATAGCATATCTAGTTTCTTGCTTTGGTCCATTTTGAACATTTTCCCATAATACCTTCTGTCAGTCCTCAAATCTCGTGCCCTGATATAATTGCAAAATATCATACGCAAAGGAAATAGCCAGTCTTTAAATTTTCAAGTTGATCCCAAAACTGATTCAAATTTGCAAAAATCTGGCATAATTTAAAAGTAAATAAATAGAAGCAACACTTAACAGAAGGTTCCCAACATAAACAAAGCTGTGCACGTTTTGTTTATTTATGGGATCCTGCAAAGTGTCAGATTCACTTAAAAATAGTCAGCATGAGAGTGATTGATTTTTAAACACTGAATAGCGTTCAGTAACATGAGCATTTTTAAAATTAAGTAGTTTAGTAAGAGGAAAGGAAACATGGCTTTAGGACAATATCGTACTTTGGAAAACATTTGTCTATTCAGATTTTTTAAAAGGTTGACTGTGGGAAAATGGCCACTATTTTTGCTGTTGTTGTTTTTCACAAATTCATTTGAGTTGGAATTGTAAGGAATCTCACCACATATAGCACCTGTATGTCTCTTGAGATTGAGTGTTACATGTAAGTGTAATTATTTACTTTAATCTTTTTCATTCAATAAAATTTTACCATATTCTGAAAAGATGTAATGAGCTAAAATCCCTTTGCCAGTGGAAATTTTAATTTACTGTTATCTCTTCAACTCAGTTAATAGCCATTGGCTTTTCCTCTCCAGCCAAGATTTTTCTTTAGCATATTTTTATCAAATAAATATTTCTTGAACATTTACTATATACATGATATAATATCAAGTGCTGAGAAATTGCTCTCAGCTTAATAGAGTACTCAGACAAAATTAACACACACACACACACACACACACACACACACACACACACACACACCAACAATTACCTCTCTTCAAAGGGAAGTGTTGGAAGCATTTATATAAGTTGAATATGACAACAGAACACTCTAGAAACTTTCATACTATAACTTTCTGAGGATGACTTCATAAAAGTCTTTCTTTAAGTAGAAGGACTAACATGAGAGGAGAGGAAAAGAAATATCATGCAAAGAAAACTGTATGTGTATCAAAAGCTGAGCACACACAAGAATACAAAGATTGTGGGGTTGGATATGGCTACAGTGATGAGAAACTTCAAGAAGCAAAAACAGTGATGGTGAACCAGACACCTGAAGAACAGAATTACATTGTATATAATCTTTAAAGTTATATACAATGTATGAGAAAGGGGTATTTAAAAATGTTCTGAATCTCTGCACCCAGCTGTTCTTGGTTCACTCTGGAAGGATCTGCCTGATTGATTTTGGAGAAGATGACTTGGAGAGAAGGGGCATCCTGTCCCTTAAGGACATTTTAGATTTGCTGAAAGACTAAGGAGACTGTGGAGACTATGCAGTGGATGTCTGTAGTTGATTTAAGGGACACTTGAGCTTCCTGATGGAAGGAAGGTGATTCAGAAAAGTCATTAGAAAAGAAAGTAGTGACAGAAAATCCTCCAAAGAAAGGTACTCCTGCATTGGCAATGGTCCACAGAGACACTGGTGCTTCACAGTTCTCAAAAAAGCTGCTGTGTGTTCAACCCTTGTGTTATACTCAGCAGGTCTATTTTGGTAACTTTCCCCTATTCTTACTACTTTGAGTGTGACTTCATAACCCATGTCTTCTCATTAAATACTCAAAATAATCATTGTTTTATAATTTATTTTATAGGAAGTTATTATCTATTTTATGTAAAAAATTATAAAATAGAAGCTCTTGCTGTATATTTCAACTAACATGTTTAAAAGCCAATAATTTTATTAATAATGAAGACTTTTGCCCCCATAAAAAAGGGTTTTGAAGTCATTGCTGTTCCATGCATAACTATATAATCAGTGGCATCTCTCTTCTGGTCTCCAGTAGTCAAGATGTCAAGAACACGCCAAGAATTCTAACACATATTCATTGCCACACTCACCTCCCATCCTGTTGGCCAGAGATCATTGATGTATCATTTAGTCCAATTTTTTTATTTAAAATTGTTTTTGTTTATTTTATATTCCAATCACCATCCCCCTCCCTTCCCTCTTCCCAGTCCCACCCTCTCACTCAATTACCCCAAATGACCCCCCCACCCTGTACCAACCCACTTTGGCACATCAAATCGCATCAGGACTAAGTACCTCCTCTTCCGCTGAGGCAAGAAAAGGCATCTCTGCTAGGAAAATGAGCTCCAGAGGGAAGCAACATCATCTACATCTGAGATAGATCCCATTCCAATTGTTAGGGGATCCACTTGAGGACCAAATAGCTCACAGCTTCAAATGTGCAATGGGCCTAGAACTAGTCCTTGGAAGTTCTTTGGTTGGTGGTTCAGTCTCATTGAAGCCCCTTGTGTCCAAGTTAGTTGGCTATGTGGGTCTTTGTGGTGTTCTTGATCCTCCCAGCTTCCTCAAACTTTTCCCTAACTTTTCCTCAAGACACCCTGATTTTTGCCTATTGCTTGGCTGTGGATTTCTGCATATGTTTCCATTATATGCTGGATAAGCCTTCTCAGAGGGCAGTAATGTTGGGTTCTTGTTCAGATCCCTGTCTTCATCCACTTCCAAGATCTACTTTATCTTCACTACTTAGAGGGATTCAAGCATCATCCCTTGAGTCCTCCTTGATGCTTAGTTTCTTTGGGTCTGTGGATTGTAGCATGGATATCCTGTACATAATGGCCAATATCCACTTATGAGTGAGTACATACCATGTGTGTCTTTCTGGGTTTGCTTTATCTCATTCAGGATGATCTTTTCTGGTTCCATTCATTTGCCTGCAAATTTCATGATATCCATGTTTCTGAGAACAGAGTAGTATTCCATTGTGTAGATGTACCACATTTTCTTTATTCATTCCTCAGTTGAGGGACATCTAGGTTGTTTCCACTTCCTGGCTACTACTAATAAAACTGCTATGAACATAGTTGAGGGAATGTCCTTGTGATTTAGTTACCCACATTTGGGGTATATGCCCAGGAATGGTATAGCTGGGTCTTGAGGTAGAACTATTCCCAATTTTCTTAGAAAGTGCCAGACTGATTTACAAAGCGGTTGTACAAGTTTGCACTCCCACCAGCAGTGGAGAAATGTTCCCCTTTCTCCACATCCTCACCAGCATGTGCAGTCACTTGAGTTTTTTATCTTAGTCATTCTGATAAATATGAGTTGGAATCTCAGAGTTGTTGGATTTGCATTTCCCTTATGACTAAGGATGTTGAGCATTTCTTTAAGTCCTTAGTTGTTAGAGATTACTCTGTAGTGAATTCTTGTTTAGCTCGATACTCCATTTTTAATTAGATTATTTGGTATGTTGGTATCTAATTTCTTGAGTTCCTTATATATTTTGTTGGTGTTTAATTTCTTGCATTTTATATATATTTTGGATATTAGCCATCTGTCTGATGTGGGGTTAGTGAAGATCCTTTCCCAACCTGTGGGCTGCCATTTTGTTCTATTGACAGTGCCTTTGGTCTTACAGAAACTTTTCAGTTTCATGAGGTCCCATTTATTAATTGTTGGTCTTAGTGCCTGCGCAATTGGTGTTCTGTTCAGGAAGCTGCCTCCTGTGTCAATGAGTTCAAGGCTTTTCCCTACTTTCTCTTCTATTAGACTTAGTGTTCTTATGTTGAGGTCTTTGATCCATTTGGACTTGACTTTCATGCAGGGTGATAAATATGGATCTATTTGCATTCTTCTACATGTAGACATCCAATTAGACCAGCACCATTTGTTGAAGATAATATCTTTTTTCCATTGTGTGGTTTTGGCATCTTTGTCAAAAATAAAGTGTCCATAGATTTTTAGATTTATTTCTGAGTCTTAGATTCAATTACATTGGTCAACTTGTCTGTTTTTATGCCAGTACTATAAGGTTTTTACTACTGTTGGTTTGTAGTATAACTTGAAGTCAGAGATGGTGACACTTCCAGAGGTTCTTTTATTGTACAGGACTGTTTTTGCTATTCTAGGTTTTTAATTTTTGCATATAAAATTGGGAATTGTTCTTTCAAGGTCTGTAAAGAATTGGGTTGGGATTTTGATGGGAATTGCATTGAATCTGTATATTGCTTTTGGTAAGAAGGCCATTTTTACTATACTAATCCTACCAATCCAATCCATGAGCAGGAGAGATCTTTCCATCTTCTGGATCTTCATCAGTTTCTTTATTCAAAGTCTTGAAGGTGTTGCCTTGTCAAATAGGTCTTTCACTTTCTTGGTTAGTGTTACACCAAGGTACTTTATACAGTTAGTTTGTGAAGGGAATTGTTTCCCTAATTTCTTTCTTGATCCATTTATCATTTGTCTAATGGAAGGCAACTGATTCTTTTTAGTTAATTTTGTATCCAACCACCTTGCTGAAGGTATTTATCAGCTGTAGGAGTTCTCTAGTAGAGTTTTGGTGGTCACATATATACACTATCATGTCATCTGTAAATAGGGATACTTTGACTTCTTCCTTTCCAATTTGTATCCCCTTTATCTTCTTTAGTTGTCTTATTGCTCTAACTAGAACTTCAAGTACTAGATGGCTCAGCTGCTAAAGGCTAGGCTCACAACCAAAATTTAGTGCACTTTTTCACCAGTTTTGTAAGTTACAACCAGAAACTTGGGATTCTTAGGAACTCGTTTATTTCCCACATTCTAGTTTTCATATGGCTCTTCTACACATACCACTTTATGACCATCTCCCATGTGTCCCTTGCTCCTGAGAGAGGATATCAATTATTATCAAAGTCAGCTCTTTCCTCCTCAGGGTCTGTGGAAGTCCCCTTCATCTTCTTGAACTGATTGTGATGCATTTCATTTATGGGCATTACCTGCCCCATTGCTCTCGTAAGGAGTCAACAGGGAAGCTCTGCCCTTGTCCATCACCACTGCAGAATATCCTACTCTCTGTGATCTATTTCCTCCCTTACCTTAATATGATGGTCATTATGATGCACTACCACTGTCTGTCCTTCACTAACATCATCTAAAGAGCTCTGGGCTTCTACTCCATCCTTGAAATAATCACATTCAACTTTGAGCTTTCTCTACCACAATTCCTTGTTAGATTCTGAGGGTTTTCAATTCTTTATTGCATAATTCTTCCAATGCAGCAATCATCCATTCTTTCCAAGTTTTGTGGTCATAGTCTAGACCAAACCACCTGTCTTTCTAGATCATTTCCTTAAATCTTTGGTTCTCAGCTATTTCTTAATCTTCTCCTCAGAATGCACAGTCCATTGAACCTCACATCTAACATTCTCATCATACTTCACACCTTTGCTTCCTTATATATTCATTATTTTAAATAATCTCTTACAGGTGTACTCAAATTTCCATTATCAAGTAACTTGAACACCCTATTTTTATAGACTTGACTTTTTATGCCTTCACTTTCTCCTGGTTAGAGAAAATCCTTTACCCTGATTTCACAGAGTTCAATGGTTTCTTTCACTTTTTTATCTAGTACTGGAAAACACATACTGTATGAGTCTACATCTCACTTGAATTCTGTTACAGTTTTTTTTTTGGGGGGTAGGCCTTTTTAATGATATAACCTTTACAACACCCCCCTTTCTGATTTGTATTTTCTCTCTTCAAACCTACAACATGGCCTCTCTACTCTTTATTACTGGTTCTAATCTACGTCACTGAGTTAATTCATAAAAAAAAAAAAACATAGAAAGAAAAATTTCACAAGCCTCATCTATCACATTCGACTCTCCATTTAGCATCTGTGGTCAGCAATCTTTCTTTCTTTCCGTTATCTATTTCATTACCATCATCACACAAACACATTTGTTTATTTTCCTAGATAACCCAATTTGTTCCCTCCAACTATAGCTCCATTCATCAATTTTCATTTGCCAATAAAAATTCTCCAAAGAAATATGGAAGTGCTGTTTTCTTTTCAGTTTTGTGCATTGAGCTAGTTTCAGGTAGACTCAGGTAAAGATTTCCAATGGCTGTCCTTTGCAAGACTCAAATATAATTTCAGACTGCTTCTTCTATGGTCCATAAGTGGCATCTGACATTTTCTTCCCATGGCTTTTGGAAAACCACTCTCATTATTTAACTCTTAATGGTGAACTGGTTCAGAGTTGGACTTAGATAATTTTCTTCTTACCTGTCTCTTTTGTCTCATTCCACATTTTATCCAATCTAGTGGCTTTACATTTCACTCATCATCCATATGCTACAGACTCCAGAAGCCAAATCTCGATTCTGGACTTCCATATCTAATTTCTGCTTGAATTATGTAAACTTGGGCACCTTTCTCCCTCAACACTCCCAAAACTGAATGCTTAGTTAATGGATGCAATTCCATCTTTTTGGATCAGAAATCTTGGAGTCATTCTCTATTCCCCCTTTTGTCTATGATGGCTAATTTTCTATGTCTAGTCAACTGAACAAAGAGATATCCAAAACGTTATCTTATATAACTACAAGGGTGCTCTTGGGAAATCCCAACATTTGAATATGTGAGGATCACCCCCATCAATGTTGGTGGGCATCGTGCACCATGTGGAGGTCCTAAAAAGAAGGAAAGTGTGGAATAGGAGAAAGACACTTCTTTCACCTTGGCCTGGAAAATCCGTTAGCACTTGCTTTCATATATCATTACACTCTTGGCACTTTGGACTCAGGCTGTGACTTACACTCTGACTCCCCAGGTTTTGTGAGTTTTCAGCTTGAACAGAATATATTACAGGACTCCTCAGCCTCCAAAATCAAGTCAGACAATCCCCTTTAATATGTTTCTTTTGGTTCTATTTCCACACAGAGTCGTGACTTATACAATCTTTTACTCTCTCTGTAAAATCAATCTACATATGTCACTTTTGCCTCTTCTAAAATATATTAAAGGAGTTATTTGTTTACCTTCTGCTTTGATAAAATACTAACACTGAGGTGACCCTTCCTTGTCATACCCAATATCTTCTACATATAGTTGACCTATTTTTCCCCATAGAATTTATTAACTTTTCTAGTAAAGTTTGCTACATTGCCTCAATTTTGTCTAATATTCCCATGAAGAAAACCCTCACTCTTTCATTAATGATCGTGACTTTGAACTTGGCTTACCTCTTCTTAGTCCTAGTCCTCCACTAAGGCAATTTTGAATGTTTCTTCTCCTTCTACTGGCCTTCCCACACATAATGTATCATCAGTTGAAGGGGATACATGGCTTATCTCCCATTTTTCAAGTTGGAACTACTATGAAGTGCCAACAAACTGTAGAGTGCCATATAACAGTCACTGAATCATTGTTTGTTGTGATCACATCAGAATTCATTCCTTTGCCAAAGCATTCAGCTCTCTTCTCACACTGCCCAATTGTTCTTGAGAGGAGTAACTACCCAATACCTGAAAGTCTCCTAAACTTTGACATGTGATCTTTGTACAGGAGTTATATAAAGCAGAGTCTAAAGTGAAATTTATGTAGCTAGGCCACCTGTCTAGATTATGAAAATAAAAACCACTTCAGAGGGCACAAAAGGAACACTGTCAGGCCCTGGCATTTGGCTACAGTGAAATTATTATAATTTTCATTGGGATAAAATGGAAAGTAGACATTAAAATTGATTCTGTTTCAGGTCCACTACCTCAGGAGTTAGAGAAATTGTGGCAATGATAACTTTAAGGAATTTTGAATAGGATGGCTATTTCTGGGAGCCACTGACATTGGAGAATGGTGAAGGAAACCCACGGATGACCAGTCACTAATGCACCTCAAACTTTAAATCCCCAGATTCTCCTGAATCCTGGAAACTTTCTTTCTTAACTTGAAAACTACCTTTGTTTGTTATCTCTTCTTTGCAAGATTAAATGCAATAAAATGGGATTCAAATGTGAGAATGTTGATTAAAAGGTGTTTATCCACACGAGAGTGCCCTCCCAGGTTACAGGACTTGAAATTGGTGCAAAGTGTCTGGAAGTTAGGTGACAGAATGAGGGTCTCCTAGAAAACTTGACAGGCTCTCCCATATAAGGTGAGAGAGTCAGAGCTGTTCCAAGCTACAGTTGTAACATATCAAAGACCCATAAGGGCACATTGGCTGACTCAGAGAACCTACCAGACCACTATGATTGCTGAGGGAAAATTCCATGTACCAAAGGGAAAATGAATGTGTTGACAGTGCTGATAATAACCAGCCTCCTTGATAGCAGTGGGACTCATAGGGGCCCTAATTAATGGAGACAAGGTGGCAATGCTGAACTGTCAGATTCAGTTGGTACAATTATTATAATGAGTAGTAGCATCAAAATGGCAGGCAGGCAGCATTATCTTTTCCCTAACAATAATGAAAGCTCAAACACCACAAAAAAGACAAAAGAATGATCCCCATAGTCTCTTCCGAGCAGGCTTTGACATTTGCTAGTATAGTTATATACAGGAGTGAAAAGAGAAAGAAAAAAGTTTACTACGATGGAGATGTAACCTGAAGTAATAAATAAATAAATTAATTAATTTAAAAAAAAGATTTGTTAGACACAATGTCCAAGTTCACATAGATGTTTGGATCCTAAACATCATTATGGCCATCCTGTTCTGAGTAGTCAAATTCCAGCAGTGGTCCACAGTGGATTCACAAACCCAATAGGCTTATGGACCTGTTTGATCAAAGCATGAAGTAAATATGATTAACCTTGAGAAATGCCCTGTCATGGATCTCTGGGCTCTAGGCTAAAAGCCCCCTTCTCCCCGATCCTGTCAAAGGCAAAGTTTCTACACTGGTCATTTATTATGGTGATGGATGTACTGACCCTGAAACCAAGACAGAACAGGCAAAGATCAGTGCCACCTGGAAGACATAGTAGATTCAAGATCATTTATCCACACTGTATTTTCATTTACTTCTTTTGTCAGCTCTCCATAAAATCTAGGTGGATCCTAGGTTTATAGTTTACTGAAAACTTATCAAAAGAATCAAACCCAACCTATACTTGTTTTGCTAGCACTAGTTGGCAATAGTTCATGTCCAAGGGATGTAGTTACCTATTTCGCTAGGTGCTATTTTACACTTCTTCAAAGAGAACTGCAAGGAACCTTTAATATTCCCTTCAATGCACACGAGTATATTTTGACAGTCTTGGATTAGTACTGAACTGTTCTGTCCTGAATTAAGGTTGAAGGTAGTTGAGCTATAAATTCTGCAGGCAAGTTGGTCATGTTCCCAGAGGGAGAACACTTCCTATAGGGTTCAGTAAGCATCCCCTAGTATTTAAACTAGGTGTCGGTAATTCATGTCTGTGCTAATACTTATCCATTTTCCCTTTGTTGTTCTTCCAAGAAGAAACTTTCAAAATATTCCTAAATGAAAATCCAAGTCTGAAACCCTGCTTCCTGGTAATAACCCTTCAACAATGTTCAGCTTAACACAGTGTTTATTCATTTGTCATTCTTATACTTCATTGTTCTTTTTTACCTGTATAATATCAGACTCTTGAGAGTGCGAATTTTGTTTTCTTCCTTCTCAATGTAACCCCCTATACCCCCCCAAAAAAAATCCTAGGGTAGATCTTAGTCTACTAAATACACTAAATTTTTTAAAAATAAATTCATGCTTCATATCAAGGCTTTATTTATTAACTTTATACTTCAGAAATTATATCCGGTTTCATAATGCTATGTTGTGTCTAAAGGCACCTTTCTTCCACACCTTCTTCTGCGTGGAACTTATTAAATCTACTCTTGAAAACTATAAGTCTTATTTAAAATATATCCAGTTGTCATTTCAAGAATTGGTGTTCATTTTTAAAGTTTTGTAATTTTCTAAATTACATACTGCATACATCCAATGTTTCTACTTCAAAAAAGAATAATGGGAAGGCAATGTCACAAATCAGAGATGAATTCTATCCATGACCATTCTTTAATTCTTCTTAGAATTATATGAGAATATTTTAAAGCTTAACTCAACAACACATGGGTTTTTTTTTTTAATGTGTTTGATAGTTTTAACCTTTTGTTTCTTTTGATTACCATATACTATTTCTAGACTAACCATTCACCTCATGGCCTACAGACTCTACATTTTTCTTTGTATATCTTCAATTATTTATACAAACATTTATACCTTTTGTCTTTAGATGTAAGTTGCTTTAGTTATTGTGTTGGGCAAAAGCATCACCAAGATGCCTCCTTAACAGAGAACATAGAATCTGAGAGTGCTGTTGCCAAAGGCTCTGGGTCCCTTCAGCCATTCTATTACTTGCCAAGAGCTATTTCCCCACTGGAGTACCTGTGTGTCACCTGGAGCACTCACCCACATAAACTGACTTACTATTCCTTTGCCCAATATAAGAATACTATGATGACCATTTCAGTTAAGATTCTCATCTGTCCTGTTTTATAACTGAATCACACATTCTTCCCAGCCTTATTTCCCAAGGTAGGTTCTAAGATGCTCTCTAAGAAGTATATAAAACCTAAACTCCATCTCATTTTCTGCCTCTAAGAGACCCCAAGCTGTGTAACAGTTCATACTGTATTTCATCTCTGCATCTTACTTCAGCAACAGACCCTGTGCCAGGCGTTGGACATAGATCTAATACTTACTTCTCAAAGACTGGGCAGTTTTTCTGTAGGTTGCTTGAACTAACCTATTCATTCTAGAGGTCCCAAGGTTGTTGGGTTTTTTTCAGCTTTTGTACATGTGTGTTCATGTTTGTGTTTCAGTGCATGCGCACATGTGATTGAACACATGGAGGCCAGAGAACTCCATATGGAGTCATTCTTCCTTGGACACCATTCACAGAGTTCTTCAAGACAGGGCTTCTTCTTCGCCTGAATATTGCTTATTATGCTTGGTTGGAGAGCCAGTGAGCCCCAGGATCTGCCTGCCTTTGTCTCTTCAGCCCTGGGAGCATAAACATGCTTCAGCAAACCCATTATTTTTATGTGGATTCTGACCCTGAACTCAGGTCCTCATGTTCAGGTGACAAACTTTCCCAACTGGTATCTTCCAAGATCCTTTCAATTTTTTTTCATTTATTTATTTACTTTATAACCCAATTGTAGCTTGCCCTCCCTCTTCTCCTCCCAAGTCCCTTCTTCTTACCTACTTCCCATACACCCCTCCCCCCTTCTCCTCAGAAAAAGGGAGGCCTCCCATAGATGTCCACCAACCCTGGTATATCAAGTTGCAGTAAGATTAGGAGCATCTTCTTTTATTGAGGCTAGACAAGGCTGACCAGTTAGGGGAAAGGGATTCAAAGGCAGGCAATGTAATCAGAGACAGCCCCTGCTCCCACTTTAGGAGACCAACATGAAGACCAAGCTGCACAGCTGTTACATATGTGCAGAGGGCCTAGGTCTGTCCCATGCATGCTGTCTGATTGACAGTTTGGTCTCTGTGAAGTCATATGGGCCCAGGTTAGTTGATTTCTTGTGGTGTCCTTGACTAGTCTGGCTCCTTCAATCCTTCCTCTCCTACTTCCACAGGATTCCCAAAACTCCACTTAGAGGACCAACCAATTACTGGCCCAACTTGAGACCCATGCCATGAAAAGGATCATCTAAAATTCTAGAACAAAGGTTCTGAAATAAACACTCCCATCACAGACCAATTCAGGCACAAAATTACTTCCAAAGATCCTATTACTGTTTTCACTAATGAGTTCTTCATTTTTTGATGAAATTCCCAGAACTTAATTTATTTCTTCTTATGGTTTCTTTTCTACTACTATTAACACAGGTCAATAACTTGAGAAATTTGTGGCTGGTCCATATAGAATTAAATGTCTATATTTTTTTCTGTCATTTCTTTCTCTGATGTTGTGAAATATAAGAAAGTATGCTATCAATATTCTACTTAATCTAGAATAAATGTAATAATGTCAATTTACTCTTCCATAAGTTTAATCCACATGCACTGAAAAGCATTTTAAAATATAAATTTTGAAATGATAAAGAATAGATTAGAATCCAGACTAAAATATCATACAGCCAATATACAAGAAACTCAAATTGTTTCGAGTTTCTTGGTTTGTAAAATAACTATGCCTGCTGAGATTGAGCAAGAAATAAAGATTTTATAATTCCATTGTTTTAGTAGAGGATTTTACAGAGAGAAGATGGTCTATAAATCACTATAATTATTTTTTCATATTATTGGATTTTCTTTCAGGTGGTGTGTGTGTGTGTGTGTGTGTGTGTGTGTGTGTGTGTGTGTCTGTGTGTCTGTGTGTCTGTGTGCAGCATGTCCCCTCTCCCTTACAAGTTGTTAATTTTGAGAGAAATCCACATCTAGCATGCGTTGCATAAGGAAAGAGCTGTATCACACATGAGTTTCATACTTCTAAGTAAAGGTATTTACCTCCTTATAAAATTTCCATCACATTGACCATTACAAAAATATAGTTCTAAACCAAAATTAAAGACATAGATATGGATAAAACCTCTGACTTAAATCAAACTTTAAGCTATATAAAAATATAATGGAATCAAATTTGCACACAAGGTAGCCATATGGTTTCCAAGAGTCAGTTCACATCTAAATGGAACCTCTTGCTTTGATATAGAATTAACTACTGGCATTTTCCCTCTTGTTTCCTTTGCCTGGAAATCAAGTCCCTCAGTTGCTGGAACATATGAATCTTCATTAACACTGTAGCAGAAACATAAAGAAGGTTTTTGTTTTGCTTTGTTGTTTATTGTCTTCTGGTGATCATAGTCTCCCTTATAAGTGAAACTAAGATCTGTTATATAATTCCAATACTTCATTCTTTTTCTTTTCTCCTCTGTTTTACATGTACTATGTTTGACAGCATTTGACCTTTGGTTTATCACCTTGACCTTGGACCTTTCTTCTTAAGTTATTCCTTCCACCCTGTCTAGCATTCCTGCTAACTCAGGTTTATGGAAATCTGACTCCCACCATGCTTCATCTCCTCTTCAAGTAAAAGTAGATACAAGTTATCCTAGAATCTCTTACTTCTCAGAGGTTAAAGTATAGGTTGGAGAACAGTGAATGGAATAGAATTAACAGAAAGCCTCGGAAAGAAAATACAATGGAGGTAAAGAATTCTGAGCCCCCAGTGTATGAGGAGGCTCTTGGCCCTCATATGACTGCTGAGCTGGGGCGGGGGACTGTGTAGGGACACTCCATTCCAGAGGAGTGGGATGGAAGGGATAGAGGGTAGAGGGTCGTAGAGTGGAACTGGGAGGGGTGGAAAAAGGACACTGTGATGGAGATGTAACCTGAAGTAATAAATAAATATTTAAAAAAAGAATTCTGAGAGAGGTGTCTCAAAATCTTCTCCCTATCTTCCAGGAAGAAAAAGGTAAATCGAGGAGGAAGCCAACTGTGGTCTATTGGGTCAGTGTTTTGTAGAACAGAGCAAAAAATATAACACACATTAGGCAGTCTAACAAGTAATATTTTGGGATGGGCTGTTAGAAGACCTGAGAGTAAGATGGGTATTCATTTGGAAATTTAATATTAAACATACCATTGAATAATATCCTAATTTTCATTTGATGGTTCACAACCTAGGCTGGTATTATCCCACAATGGTGCATTTGAAATAGGTAGGGGCATTTTTATCATTACAATAATGGACAGATATCTCTTGTATAATGATGGCAGTGATCAAAGATGCAAACTGTGGATATTCCTGGAAATTCAGCTCAACAAAGAATCAGTTTATACAGATTGCCACCAAGACTAGGAGAAATACAGGAACATGAATAGAGACAGATTGTCAGCAAGTTGGGAACCCCCTATTTTACATATTCCTGATAATGAGCAGCCTTTAGCAAACACAGCACTCACTGCAACACTATCACCTCCACCTTTGGCTGTGTAAATAAATTCTGAACGTTTCAAAGCTGTCTATTCAGTGTCAAGGAGAAAGGTCAAAATAGCTCTTTATTATACAAAGTCATAAAACAAATAATGCCCTGCTGAGTCAGCTGTTTTCCACTCCATCACCAGCTGAAGGTTCTTGGTTTCAGAAACACACGCACATATGCACACATGTGCACGCATGCACAAACACACACACATACACACATATGAAATAAACCTCCCCAATTCAGAGACACAAAGTCTCTTAGACCAAGGGTTTCTAAGAAGATGCATCTCTGCATAGAAACCCAAACAGATGTGCATACACAGCCCCCCCCACATAAACTATGTTTATCAAAAGAAAAATTCTCTGCAGAGGTTTAATAAATATGTAAATGATAATTTGCTGCAATGTCATGGGGCATCCTCAGATTCAGACCCAGATGTCTAAGAGGTACATGATCATCAATGTTGGTGAGGACCAGGAGCCACAAATGTTGACCACATAGCCAGAAATTTCTTTTTCCATCTGAAATTGGCAGCAATAAAACTCTTCTGAATAACATTTCATAGACTTCTGGGGGAATGGTTCAAAGGTTAGCCCTTCTGTTATGTGCATCTTTGAATGAGTGCAATTTTAATTTAAGGCATCATGTTTTATGGTCATGTAAATATTTTGTTTTCGAGTGACTAATTGATTAGAGTATGTGCCTAATATCTGAATATTTCTCATGTTATTTTGAAACTCTTAGCAGTAGAAAGTCTTTCTTCTGCTTCTATAACTATATTCAATGCACTGGATATACCAGCTCCCTTTCTTATTCTTTTCTTTCTTTTTTCTTGTTTTTTAATTTCAAAGCAGGATCTTGCCACTGCTCATGCTGGCCATGAATTAGTTATGTAGCCCATGGTGGCCTCATATTTGCCATCCTCCTTCCACTCTCTCCTGTCTGCTAGGAATAGAGTTGCCTATCGCCTTGTCTTGCGTTATGTGTTAATTTCTACATTCTAAAAATTTCCTCCAACTTACTTTTCTTCTTTTTCTCTTTGCACTAGTGAATAAAGAAAATTTCTATCATGTAGTAGAGACTCAATGCAAAAATATAGACTGCAAAAGTTCATTCATTAGTTAAATATTAAAATGGGAGTCATAGAGGGTTATCTCACTCTTATTGTTATGACTTCAACTTTTAGTGATATTTGATTTCTTTCTCACACCTTTGGTCCAATTTAGGGTGTAACTTCAAGATAATACAGATTCATAGAGATGGGGAAAGCCACAAGGAGATGATTCCATGGACAATTAGTTTTATGGGAGCATCAAGTATTGTTCCAAATGGTCTGATTCTCTAGAGCAAGGGAGTCTCTGCTTCTTATCTAGGAAAAAGTTAGTACATACAATAAGTGAAATTCATGACTCCATAACCTGTGATGTTAAGTATTGTTGGAAATTAAAGGATTAGGACCATTGATATCACAAGTTTCCTGGAAGTTTGCTAGGCCTGTTTCCCTATGTAGCTATACATCTGACTTACTGAGTCTCTAACCTCTGAGGGTCTCAGTGAAATCAGTTAGGTAAAAATGAGCTTCAGAATTCAAATCCTCTATTTTTCTGGACTTTCTTTAGAAGTATAATGGGAGCATGAAAAATAAAACTACTTTTTTAGTGGATTTTGATTTTCTCTTGAATTTTGTGAGTTTTTAATATAAGCATATGTTTGCTTAGCTTATTTATAGAAATATTTTTCCATATTGGAGATCATCTTATACTTTTGTTCATAACTTCTAGCATAGAGAAGACTCCTTTTCTTTTCTTTTTTAGGATCATGAAATCAATCTTTTTCATCCATTATTTTACTTTTTTTATGCTTTCATTGTGATTTACTAAAGTCAAAGGTCATATCTAAAATATCTAATAAATTTATGAAGAGCTACACTAATAGTCCTGAGAGGCCTACTGTTTTCTTTTACATACTCCAAATTCATATCTGAAATTCTTTTATTTTCTGACCTCATTTTTTCTCCTTCTACAGCCACCCTTTCATCTGTACTCAGCTTCCTGTTGATTATGTTTCCCTACTTTCCAATGAGGGAATAAAAGTAGTCAAGATCCCTCCCAACATCACCACATCAAACTTATAAATCCACCTGCACTTGTTACTGTATTCTGTCTTGCAAATAGCAAAGATCACAATACAGCTATTTCAGATGCCTGAAAAACTGTGTACCTGACTGAATCACATGTGCCTTATCTGTTGCAAGTGACCCTTGTATATTCTTCCCTTCATTGTATACTCAAATCTTTCCAGGGTCATGGCCATGTCCTGAAAACAGATTCATTTGCAGATTCACACACTTTAAAAGCAAACAAAAATCTATCTTACTAACTTTTGTTTCCTTAGACGTCTTGCAAGAATGATCTGGCTGGCTTCATTCTTCTCTACATGTGTATTTTTCATGTTGCTGCAATCTTGTTGCTGAAACCATAACCCACAGAATATGCTACTGCTAATTCTATGGCTGCACAGACACTACATAACAAATAATGCTAAAAACAACAACAGTTCAAAATATTATTGATTATCTCATTTATGTGATGGTAGGCTTTAGGCTTCCACCCATCAACAGGAATGTGGGGATTCATGTGCTATATCAGATTGTTCTGGCTTCTTGTTTGAAGAGTATTAGTTTCCCAGTGAAAACTTCTGATGAAGAACCTTCCAATGGGGAGCAGGGAAAAATTATCATGGTATGATGAAGTCTAGCACTAGCACACTTCCACCTCAGTCACCCTGCCTTGATCATAGCAAGTCACATGACCAACTTCAGTATCCCTCTACAGGAAGGAGAGAGAGAAAGAGAGAGAGAGAGAGAGAGAGAGAGAGAGAGAGAGAGAGAGAGAGA
>CAJQZJ010004763.1:3299933-3321938 GCA_907164525.1 Lophiomys imhausi
GTGTGTGTGTGTGTGTGTGTGTGTGTGTGTGTGTGTGTGTGTGTGTGGCGCTCCACAAATGCTCAGTGGGTAACTCCATAGATACGCATAGCATACGTACTATGTACAGGCAGCACAGCTGGAACTCCATGGGTTACAAAGAGCAAACAGAGGACTTGAAGCTGCTCTGGTGCGAGAGGCTTGGGAGGGGTTGGTGGGCAGGAGTGAGGGTGGATATAGTAAGACACATCTATGAAATTTTCAAAGAATAAAAATAAATTTAAAATAGCCTTAAAAAATTGTTTTGAAGGAAAAATGTTTCCAATTTATTGCAGGCCACATTTTAAAATTATTCTTATTCTAAAATTAAGTTAAATTTGTTAGTCTATACTATTGCTTACTTTCTGATTTATGTAACTATTGTATTTGTTCACATTTAACATTAAAATTATTTTTATTGGTTTACTCTGGTAATTTTAAAAGAGATTAAAATGGGTAAATTTCTGTTTCTTAAATTAGCATAACTTAGCAAGTTTTCTAAGTTCATAAGCTTTTGTATCTGTGTTTTTTCTGTGTAGTTATCTTTTGATTATGTCATTAAAATTAATTTCTTGAAGTTTTAGTTGTAATAAATATTACCTTTTCTGTGTGTTTATTTTTAAATTGTATTTATAAAATCAGTAGATTTAGAGGTTTAAATTTTTTATGTGGTATCTCTAGGTTTTCTTATGATTATTTTTTACTTGCTTTTCAATTAAGGTTTTTAACTTAGAAAAACACATAGATCCAGAGTCAAACATAAGCGTTTCAAGCTTTGTTTGTTTGTTTCTCTCTTTCTTTCTTTTAAAACTTTCCTTCCCTTTTTCTCATGTATACGTATGGTGTGTGTGTGTGTGTGTGTGTGTGTGTGTGTGTGTGTGCATGTGTTCACATGTGTATGCATGCACATAAGTGAGCATGTGTGCATTGAAGCTTGGGGTTGACAACAGTCGAGAATCCTACTGGATCACTCTCCAGTACTCATTAAGGTAGATCCTATCTATTGAACCCAGAACTGTTTATATTGTATTTCTCCCAGACATGAATGTTACCAGGATTCCTGTTTCCATTTCTTGAACACTGGAATTACAGGCAGCAACCATGCTCATGTGACATCAGGCTAGTGCTAGAGATAGGAACGCTGGTCTTCAGACTTCCATGGCAAGCACTTTATCAACTGAGCTATCCCCAAACCTCCATCCTGTTCTGTTTTCTTATAGTTTTCAAATTTTGATTAAAAAAAATATTTAACTTAAAACTTACTATAGTGTGGGGCATAATAACTAGGGTATCTTTTGTACTCCCACTCATTAAGTTTTTTAAATAAATATTTCTTGAATATTCTTGCTGCAATAATTGTATGTTTTCTTGAGTCACATTCTGCATCAGGGATGTAAGTGTAAAGTAAACCTGGATTTACTCATGTTTGTTTGTTTGTTTCCAAGGGAATTCAATGAAGCCAGAGGGTGGCAGGGAGTGAGGTCATGTGTGTTCAGAAAGGGGTAATTATGGTGTTCCTGAAAAGAAGAAAACAGAGTGAAGTATGCAGAATGATCAAAGGAAGAGGGAGGAATGATAGGAACAACCAAAGGGAGGGAGGATTGAAAATTACTATAGCAGAAGGATTTACAGGAGTGAGCTGAGAAGATGGGACTCTGAGGTTTCCACACAACTGCAGCTATCGGCAGAGAGTGCATGCCCCCTTGAAATGGGCCATTGCTACAGCTCCCCAGTTCTAACCTGGGGTCCAGAGTCTGGCAAGTTCATGAATACTGCAATGGTCTACACAAGAGAACGGTCCGATTGACCAAATAACCAGAAGGTAAACTTCAACTAGCACAAAAGAGGTCTGTCTCAGGGAGGCGCTGAAGCCAGCACAAAAGAGGGCAAGAAGATCATGACAGGATATAGCAGACCCCACCCATCAGGAAGAAGGAAGGGAAGCAACTCTCTAAGCAAGCAGTGGACAAAGATCTCACCTCCAGACCCAATGGGATGATTCCAAGAAAGGAAGTACGAACCACAGAAGGCAGACACGGTGAAAACGCTAAAAGCTCCGGAAATTGGAAACTAGCCCTTGCTCCCGCCTCCGTATGTCTCCTTCTGATCTCTCAGCGTCTCAGCAATCTGCTGCCTGCTCTAGATTTCTCACTTTGGCAAAGCAACCATGCAGTCTCTCTGTCCTCTTTCTCTGCATCCCACAGATGATGTATTCATTCTGCCTCTGATGGTTTCCCAAATGATTCCAGGAACTGACCTTGTTGTCTTGGCTAGAAGACCTGCTTTGTGTGCATGTGTTAGTAGCCCTTAGGACTTATATAGGAATCATGGGACTAGGTAGGGCCCAGCTTCCTCACACTAAGGGGCCAATTTTAAGAAACTGATCTTTGACTTTGGCTACTCTATAAAATTATACAGCTTGAATGGACTGTGTGTTCTCAGCTACACTAGGCTCTCCAAAAAAATTAAGTTCAGGGGCTGATTTATCGGACTGAGCTCTCACTTCACCACTGTAGTAACATTATGAATTTTAGATTTTTAAAACAGTGGCAAAAACAAAACAAAAAAAATATAAGAAAAAAAACCTGTGTCTTAGAATATCCATTAGTTTAAACAAAAAAAAATCAACTTCTTTTCAACTCCAAATTTCTCAAAAGAATATATTGATTCCTCCATTCACTAAACTCCAGTAGCCCAGTGGTAGGCAGACAGCTGTGGACCACTCCTGGAACTTGAGATGAGGCCCTCTCCTCCCTCTTCCAATTTGCCCAGTTGAACTCACCACATACCTAGGCTACTTCCTTCTTCAGCCTGCCTCCATTTTGCCTGCTACTTCATCTCTGTGTGCTTGTTCCTTCTCTCTCTTGCAGGCCTCCTTTTCATCCTGCTCACTTCATGCAGGATTTGTCAATGACTCTCTTAGGTCCCCTTCTTTAATTTCCTGATTTTAAAAGCAAAACATGAGCATTATGTGAAACTTGAAATTAGACACTGAAGTGAAAGCAATTTCAAATTAAAAACCATGTGTGAACATTCCACCTAGTGATTACCACTCTCATCAGACTGATGCTATCCCTGCTTTTACATGCTTAATATGTCAAATAGAAATGAAAGGATATCCCCGTTCAGTTTTGATATACACAATGACTTTCTGTATATGTATTAATTTATAATGCCCAGTGTCATTAATGAACATGTATTTGTTTGTTTTTTTATAATTGAATCCTATTATTGAATCCTAAATCTGTGCTAGTTTATGCAATTGGCCTGTCTTTCCTGTTACTTATTATTACCTTGCTTTCATGTTTAAGTGTTTATATTAAATTCAAAACAAGAATTTCAATACTTAATGCATTTATATGCATTGTTGTAACTATCAGCATCATTTTTCAGGACTTTGTGCATGCGAGGTAAGTTGCTCTACCACTTAGCTACCTTTCACCCTCCTAACCTTTCAAAGTAAAGGTAAAATAGTTGGTCTCCCAAGACCATGCATGTTGAAGAATGTATTCCTATTTTCCTTGCAAACACATGGCTTAGCCTCGAACTCTTAGGTCTTATCTTTGTCCTGAGAACTTCATATTTTAGCCTGTTTTTTTTTATTTAGTACTATGTAGCAAAAGAGTGAAGTTATATTTTAGTGTTTATAGGTATTATCCCTTTAGTTCTTCATCTATGAACTAACAGCTTTATTGGCCTTGTCTAGGACTGACTGTCCAAAATTAACTATGGTAGAGCAAGTTCATCAAGGGCCCACAGAACAAAGAACACAGGCATTGGAATCTTCTTCTAAAGTCATAAAACTGGATTTTCTTGGTGTAAAACTGGCTGACCCTCATGTAACAGTAAATGCTGGTAAGCACTCTTCAGACTCATGAAGCAACATAAATTTAGAAAGACTTTGGCAAAAGTACTAAGATACATTATTCAATTCTGTTTTTAAGACTTATAAATGTACCCACTTTATGATTCCAAGTTATGATATATTTGCACATAACAATGATTTATAAGCATACTCAGGCATGCCATTTAATTTGAACCTCATCACAAGTGTGGGGGGATGCTAGGTTATTGTACATTTTATACATAAAAGAGCCCCAAAGCAACTCCGTGACTCTCCCAAATTTAACCACTAATTGAGCTTTTGATGCAAGATATGATTTGCTGTACCTATTATGTTGAAATTTTTATATAATTTATATAATTAAGAGCCTGAGAACAGACAAGAAAATCCTGTGAGGCACAGCAAGGCAGGATTTGAGCCCAGTGTGTACTGAGAAACATTCTGCCTACCTTAATCCCAGCATACTGGGATATCACTGTCCTCTATATCTGCACAATATCCATCTAAAATATAAACTTTCTGGCAAAAATCACAACTCGTTTTTCCTTGGGGGGGGAGGTACTTGAGCATTAATTAATAAGCATGGAAGGAAATAACAAGAACTAGCATGAGAAATGTACATTGGCTAAGAAAAGAAGGGAGTAGTGTCTACTGAAAAGAACAGGACAACATGCTTTATTTCATTATGTAACCAGTATTGCCTCTACTTGAAGGCACGGTCACCTAAAGTGCTATTATTCATATATTTAAATTAAATTGTCACCTAAAATTGAGTAGGCCTGCTATCATTTGAGTATAAGTCTGATAACCCTTACAAGTACCTAAAATATAAATCCAAGCAGACTTTTTTACCTTAAATATTTTGTAGCAATATAAAAATTAGAATATGTTTCTGTAGGTAGCACACAGTTTTTAAACTTTCATATTGCTAAAATAGCATAATCCATTACAATACAACAAATGTGTTAGGTTTTATGGCACATGCAAATGGACAAGCCTGCTGTTTGATTCCTGTCTCATACCCATCATGATTAAGTATGCCCACAGTAAAACAATTTTCTACCTGTATGTAGGGTTTGCATTTTCTTTTGGAGGTTCCTTAATCCCCATTTTTCTACCAAGTGATGCTCAAAAGGACAGGTGACAACTTCACACCTTAGGGGTTGCATCACTCAAGACAAGACCTAGACTTGAGATGGAGACTTATGAATACTGCCTTGTCTCCCCTTGATCGGGAGGAGAGCACTATATTCCAAGAGTATTTACTATACAAAAATCATTGAAAGATTTGGCTCAAAACAAAAGTCAGTTAGCACTTCTGCAATGTAATACAGTGAGGCAGAATTGTTTCCCATCAGTCCTTTGCACTGAGTTTATCACTGTACTAAGAGATAATTTCTGACTATAAAATCAATAACAGCTGTGGCTGCCTGAATAAGACTTGCCAAAGCCAGCCAACATTTCAGGAAGGAGTGGGTAGGTTTTCATGAGCCCTAATATCTTCTGAAGATGTGAGAGACAGTTTTCTTTAAGGGTGTGGCTCCTGGTAGGCTGAATGTACTCCAGTGGATAGCACTATACTCAGAACTAAATGAAGAACAAAAATTAGAATGGATGGGTTGTTAAACAAACAAACATCACAAAGGACTGGAAGTTTCAGGGTAGGCAGGTGGATCTGAGAAGAGTTGAAAGGAGTTGGGGATTAATATAATCAAAATTCCGTAGTTGAAATCCTCAAGGAATTAATAAAAATGTTTATTTAAAAATTAGCCATCATAAAGAGAGTAATTTAAAAAATCAATAGTATATATTTGTATTAATTTTATTGAGACACATGAACTTTTCTCTTTTTCCCATAACATTTTTCAATTAGTGACTCTCTTTGTGTGTTTCATCATTGGAAGCCTGTTCTGATTTTCAAAAACACAAAGTAAATAGATATGTCACACAGTTTAGGGAATTCTTTGAACTTGTGAATTTGTGTTCATATTGTAACATCAATGTTTGTGAAGAATCACCAACAAATAAATTTTTTCAATCACTTACTTCAATCAAAACCTGAAACAAATTTGAGATTCATACATACCTGTCATTATATAAAAATTTTGCTTGCTAGACAAAATTAAAATTCACACATAACTAAATGCTTGATATTGATAAAGCACACACATTAAAAATATAATTAATTGCACTTATGTGGTCAAAAATATAGATATCCTTCATTAGTACTTACATTGTACAGGAACATCTTATGCACATTATATAATGTACATAGAACATAATATATACAGTGTATACAAATTATATATGATTATATATATTTTATCAATATGAATTTTTTAGTATTTCATAGATTCTTCTCTTTTGGTGATACATATGATTATCTAACATAGACTTAATTAAAAACTTGTTTTGCATTTTGGCTTTAAATATAGTTCTGCTTCTTTAAAACGAAAACAACCAACAACACAGAGGGGGCTGGGGACAGCTAGACACTAAAAAGGGTGGACAATACTTCTTCAAAAATAAATAGATCTGTTCCTGTTCAAGGATGATTCAAACATCCATTATCACTCAAGTAACTGCCAAGCAATTGAAATCCGTCTAATTGTGAGTACCTAAATGTAGCTTGTTGCCTTCCCTTCGCATCTCCCGACTTCTCTGGGTCATTTCATTCACACCTCTCTTTTAAGCCATCTGGGATCTCCTGCATGCCTAGCTTTAACTCTGAACACCTGGCCTGACAGTGTCTGCTGCTCTCTTTCACCTGCCAGCCCTTTGTTCCTCCCCAAGATTGAATAAACTCTACAAGTCCTCTCAAGCACGCACACACTGCCTGCGGCTTTTCCTGCACTCAGTCTCTTGCGCTAGTCCGTAAGTCTGCTAAATCCTTTCAGTATTTTGCCTCAGCCATCCAGCTGCTCCATCTACTTTGTGATCTCTAGAAGCTAAGACTCCACAGGAGAGTTATTCACACGTGACACTTCTAGAACACCGGAGTGGAAGGAGGGTGAACACAACTGAAAATAAATCACACAGAACCAACCTGCTCTTGCTGGAAAATAGTTATAAATCACCAGGTGGTAGCTCAAATTTGAACATTCAGGGTAGGCTAATTAAAAATTATATGTAATCAGTATGAGGACAGAGTTAAGTAGCTACTCTACAAATTAAGTGCCCCCCCATCCCCAGGCAGGAATTTTCATTCTTTGCCTGGCACCCCCCAGGATCTGTGTCCCAAGATCTGTGTCTTGGGCTCCTCCTACACACAAACCTCCTTTTACATTTCCAAAAATAAAATCTGATCTGACATTCCCAGAGATATTGAGTCTATACCTCAACTTCCATCTGTTTCCTACTCTCAATTTCTATAGACTATACAACTAAGAATATGGTTACTTGGCTTAGCACTCACTCCTCTTAATTATTCACAAGTCTTTCCAAACTTTAGCCTTTTTCGAGCTGCTTCTTTCAGTCAATACAGACAATTTTCCCAGTTTAACTCAGACTCAATGACATGTCTCCCACCGAGGCTTCTGTGGAAAGTGTCGGTGTAGTGTTCAATGAGACAAAGCCCGCAGCATAGTTGCCATTCCAGTTGCCTAGAAAAGGGCCAGTGCCTGTTTGGGGCCCGAACCCAAATGGAATAAATGGTTAAAAATGTTAGTACACTCCTTTTATGTTCAGTCCTTCTGTTCTCAGCTGTTTAGATGACCTAAGGAGTTTGTAGGCAGAAGCTGATCTTGCAGGCTTCACTGAGGTTCCGGCCGGGGCATTGTGTAGAGCTGAACGGTCCCAGCGACATTGGATTGCCTTGGTTGCAGGCCCCCGATGGAGACAGCTATTGAGGAAGTCTGCCAGGCAGAATCAACTGGGTCACTCGTCCTCCTTGGTGCCTGATTCTGCTCTCTGCTGAGGTTTCCGCTGTCCAGCCGTCCCCGGGCTCTACCCAAATCAGCAGGAAGTCACTTTAAGAGAGCGACGTCCCATGCCCAGAGGGTGGGGAAGGTGTTTCTCTGCCCTTCTTTTTGGTTATTTGAAGGATAACTGAAAACTCTGATATTTAGGGGAAGAGATTACAAGCTGATAAATGGTCCTGTTTAATGGGTTTTGGAGGTTAGCCCCAGGGACTTCCTACTTTTCCTTTTCTGTATCCTTCTTCCTCTCCTATGTAGGAGTGCATAGGCTTGAGAAAAATGAGATATAGACATAGCACAGGAAGGTCCAAGAAGAAGGGGCAGATTATTGAATATGCCCTTATACCTTTGTATATTGATACAAAATTAGTAGTTTATTTGGCTAAAGTGGTATTGATCATTGTTTATTTGCAAAAATAAGATTGTATTGGATTACATCGGTATTGATCTTTGTATATTGATACAAAATTAAGATTATAGTTGGCCACAATGGTATTGACCCTTGTATATGGACGTAATATTAAGATTGTATTGGGCTACATAGGCATTGATCTTTGTATATTGATACATAATTAAGAGTATATTTAACCACAATTGAATAGATCTTTGTATATTGATACAAAATTAAAGGTAACGCTTCCTAATGGTATCATACCTAGAGATACTTAAAATTAAAATATGAAGCTCTGGCCTCTTGATACCAACCATCTAAAACGGTCTAGGATAGTTAAGTAAAACAAACTCCTAGTCATGCAAACATGTCACTTTGTTAGCTACTATGACAGTCTATCACAGATATTCTCTAAACTACCCAGTAATCAAGTTGCTAAGAGACAAGCAACATTTGCTTATCTAAATACAAGAGATGGATAGGGCATCTTCAAAAACCCCAAGAGATCTGCAGAATATGGCATTCAAAGATGTTATCTTAAATTAAGATTTTCTTTTTTTTTGATATTGAGACATATCAGCTCCTGACAGCACCCCCTATTCTACTCCAAGTAGAAGATAAGCATCGAAGAATCTCCACTGTAAGATGGTTAAATTAGTGGCAAGCCTATCTCTTGGCATGAAAAAACCCCTTGCACCAACTGCAGACAGACTGCTGTCCAAAAAGGACAAAACTTGGTAGCAGGGAAGTCGACAGCCTAACTCTGCCAAGACAGGGTAGGTAAGTCCTTCATAATCCCTGCTCTACAACAAATGTCTGTCAGAGAAACAGGACCCAAAGGCTGAAGACTGATGCAGGAATGTATGGACAGAAAATGGGAACTGTCCAGGCAGTCATTGGTATGTCATTTCTTAGTTTTGGAAGCTGCAGGCCCTGCACTTCCTATATAAGCAGATATATTTATCCCTCTCAGGTCTCTGAGGTGGTTGAAGAATAGACAGCTAGAGTATCATAGTTAAATTTTGAGTTGTTTAGGAATCAAGAGGGTGTTATAGATCTAAAAAGATACTCTTAAAAGTGTGTTGCAAGTTAGTATGAATGTTGAGTCAGATATAGACCTTTAAACTCATGGAGATGGTTAGAAAGTAGAATGTTAAAGTCAGGGGCCAAATATGTATAAACTGGACACTGGGAAGGTATACTGGGTCATTTAACTCTCATAAATGTGGCATATTTATATCTGTTGTTTTGTATAATATTTACTGTTATAAGAGAAGGAACCATCTGTTGGACTGAAAGGGGAAACTTCTGGGGGGAAGAGGGTGGAAGGGCGGGATAGGAAGGGGGAATAGGGAGGGGTTTGTGACTGAGATGTAACTTGAAGAAAAAAAATAATACAGTATTTAAATAAAATATAAAAAAAAGAAAAGGGCCAGTGGAAAGAGATAACAAAAATTCCTGTTGGTTTTGCTGATTAAACAGCAACAACAAAGAAGAAAACAAGTCAGATAGATAGCAAAGAAATTTTTTGTGTGTGTCAGAATAGAATATTTCAACAGAGTGAAGTCATGTACTCCTAGGACATAGTCAACAGTGGCAGAGACATTGCTAGTTTTAAGACTCCTGGGTTCCATATCAAAATGCTATCATAACAAACAAAATAACCCCTAAAAACAAATCAGAGAGAGACAGACAGACAGAGAAAGAGAAGGGGGAAAGAGGGAGACAAACAGGGAGAGAGAGAGAGAGATCATATCAACAAAAAGCTCTGAAGTACCCAGTATTTAGAATGAGATTAGTAATGTGACAAAACACTTTATTGAAATCATGAGGATAAAGGTGTTGTCACAGGCAGTCTTTGAGTTGATTAGGGGAGGCTAGGCTTTGATTGATTTACCTTCAATAAAATGGTTCCAGAAATATTTTTGCAGATTATATGCAGAAAACAAAAGAATACCAGCTCTGTCTCCCCATGACAGAGAAAGTTTTAAACACTGGCTCTTCCCCTTTTCCTGTTCTGCTGTCCAATAGTCATATCCCTCCCCATGCTTCCCCACTTCAGGATCCTTGTCTTCCTGAGATATAAGTAATTTTAACCAGTAAGCAGTGAACTATAATTAAGAAATTCACAACCCAAACAATATGAGAACTTGGATACCATATATATTTTTAATTGTAAAACAGTAAAGAGAGAAATTCTAATATGAGAATTGAAAAATAAAGAGAAAAAAGTTAACCATAACCTGTTGTCTGTTAAACATGTGGTTAGGACTATTAATGGCTAGGAGATTTATAATTGAAGGAAAATATGGTAGGGGTGCTGTGATAGTACAGACTGCTTTATATCGTGTGGTATATATTGCAAAGTTAGCTAACTTGAGATTTCAGCTAAGGAAGTGAACTTTCACAATGCCATATGTGAAAAGTAGAAGGAACCTTGGTTTAAGAGACAAACATAGGAAAGGGAAAAGGAGCAAATAATATGGGATGTTCTGCCATGCCATAGGTGTGGAAAAGCCCAGGAAGACAGAGTACAGGACTTGGCATGAAGGATAAAGGAGACATAGGTGTAAATCAACTGCAGATCACCAGAGGAAATTTCAAAATGAGAAAAAGAATAAAACAGAGCTGGAACATCTGTAAATATTTTAATGGTGATTGGGGATCTCTGAGAAAAGGACTTCAATGGCATCTTTTAAGATTCTTTCCATTGTCTTTGTTCTGACATTTTCCCTGTATTTTGGGTAAGAACATAAATGATATAATGTATCTGCAGTAGGAAAAAAATGAACAAAGATACCAATAGCTAGTTTATCAATTTGAATTTCTTTAACTGGTCTGGTGGCATTATTTCTCACTACTGATATTTTTATTTTTTAATCTTATTTTATATACATTTGTGTTTTGCCTTCATGTATGTCTGTGAGGGTGTCTGATCCCCTGGAGCAGGCATTACAGATAGTTGTGAGCTACCATGTGGGTGCTGAGAATTGAACTCCAGTCCTCTGGAAAAGCAGCTTAACCATTGAACCATCTCTCTAGCTCACTGATTACTGATCTTAACCATGAGTACACCTGTTGCCTTAGTTTGCTTTCTATTATAAAACATCATTACCAAAGAGGAAAAGGTTTATTTCAGCTTACACATCCTAATCACAGTTCCTCATAAAGGAAAATCAGGGCAGGAACTCAAGTCAACAACCTGGAAGCAAAATCTGAAACAGAGGTTATGAAGGAACACTCCTTCTGGCTTATTCTTCCTCACTTGTTCAGTTGGCTTTCTTACATACTCCAGGGACACCTGCCTAGGATGGTGCTGTAGGCCAACCTGAACATATCATTTTTCTCAGTTGGGATTCCCTCTTCTGAGATGACTATAGCTTGTATCTAGTTAAAGAAAACAAACCACCTCAATGGTTCTTTCTCTTTCTTCCCAAAATATTCTTAGCATTTTTTCAACATTTATTTATTTATTCAAGTTACATCTCAATCACAGTACCTCCTTCCACCCCTCCTGGTCCCACACTCCCACCCTCTTTGCCCCTCTCTCTCCTCTCCTTGTCCCTGGGTGAGGGGGTCCCACCCCTATCAAGCCTCCTCAGTTCATCATCTAAAAGATGAAAGTAATAGGGAAATCTATTAAATGCATCCAGAAAACTCAATCAAACAGGAGAAGGAAAGAGATAAAGACATTAAAGAAATGCAGGCAAAGACAATCAAGCTGGAGAAGGAAATGAATAAATTGGTATAAGACCTGAAAATGGAAATGGAAGCAATAAAGAAAACACAAGCAGAGATAATCCAGGAGGTGGAAAACCTAGGAAAAAGAACCAGAACTACAGACACAAGCATCACCAACAGGATACAAGAGATGGAAGACAGGGTCTCAGGTGTGGAAGATTCAATCAAAGAAATTGATACAGCAGCCAAAGAAATGAAAAAACTAAAATATTCCTCACCCAAAATATCCAAAAAATGAAGGACTCAATGAAAATATAGAACCTAAGATTATAGGAATAGAAGAAAGAGAAGACTCCTGAATCCAAGGACCAGAAAACACTTTCAACAAAATCATAGAAAATTTCCCAAACCTAAAGAAATAGATGCCCATAAATGTTCAGGAGGCTTCCAGAACACCAAATAAATTAGGCCAGAAAAGAAAGTCCTCCCACTACATGATAATCAAAACATTAAATACATAGAGCAAAGAAAGAATATTAAAAGCTGCAAGAGAAAAAGTCCAAGTAACATATAAAGGCAGATCCATCAGAATCATACCTGACTTCTATTTTGAAACTCTGAAAGCCAGAAGGGCCTAGGCAGAGGTCTTTCAGGCCCCAAGAGACCACAGCTGTCAGCCCAGACCACTATATTCAGCAACACTTTCAGTCACCATAGATGAGAAAACAAGATATTCTATGACAAAACAAATTTTAAACAATATCTATCCACAAATTCAGCTCTACAGAAGATCTTGGCAATTTTTTTCTGCCATGACTTTTTCCTCAACAATATTCATATCCCAGACCTTGAAAATGGCTGTAACCTTTACTACCTACCTGAATTATATTAGATAATCTTAAAGTTGTGAGCAAGGGGTGAAATCTGTGGGCATATTTCATTGGTCCCTTTTGTACCTACATCTTATGATAAATGCACCCTTGATGAGCTCTCAATCGCCATCTTTGCATTCTCTTTTGATTCCTTTAAAACATGGAGTTTACAGCCGAGTGTGGTGGCACATGCCTTTAATCCCAGCACCTGGGAGGCAGAGGCAGGCAGATCTCTGTGAATTCAAGGCCATCCTGGTCTACAAAACAACTCCAGGACAGCCAGGGCTGTTATATAGAGAAACCCTGTCTTGAAAAACAAAACAGAGAGTTTACTATGTTCTCTTTGTGTTCAGGCTCTCTGCTCTCTCAGGGCAATCTCACAATTAATACTTCTGCAACTGTCTCATATCTCTGAGTCCTAGATCAAATGTTCTGAATGTTCTAGAAGATATTCAACAAAACTAACAAAAACTATGATGTCTTTCTAACTCATTTTCCTCCAGAAGTTGTGGGTTCAAAAGTGGACCCAGCAAATAGTCAGCGATAATAGACTACAAATTCTTTTTCAGTTTTCTGCTATCGATGTGTGGTGATTTAGACAACCACAGTCAAAGATGAACAAGAAAGGGATTGGTTGCTGGAATCTCATTTCCTTATAAAATTTTATCACAATATCATTTCAAGGACACATGAAAAGTTATTGTAAGTTCTGAGTTTTCATCTCCTTATAGATTTAGTTCAGTTTTCTTCATCATCCTTACTTTTAACATACCAATAGGTTTACAGACTTACCCTTTATCACTATACCATTCTTGTTCTAAGGAGAGAAAATACATGTCTGTCAGAGATATTTCTCTATGGTAAAAAGCTACTGTTTATTTCTTTGCATAAAATGGCAGCTTTAGCCTTTCAAGGAAATCAATGGATATTAATTTAAAACTTAGTATGAAGTGTCACACTTAATTCTTCCTGACACTTGGATGGTGTAACCATCATATATGTATTATTGCTTAATTATAACACAGGGAGACCAATAGGGTTTATCTACAGTTATACAAAACAGTCCTGCCCCTTCTTTTTCAGGCAAACCTTCTAACTTCATTTTCTGCATTCCAAGCATGCATGAAAACCACTGCATCTAAATTTAGAGTTTAACAAAAAAAAATGGTTTTCATATTTCAACTTGGCTCTGATAAAATCTTAATTCTGAGCTGCCCTTTCAAAGTTTCTCATATTCTTCCACTGCTGCTTATGCACATGGCAACGCTGCTCACAAAGCCCTCTATGTCAGGATACATGCTGATTCTGACCCTGCACTGTGGGTCTCTGGACCTCAATCTGCCCAGTGGTCTCAGGGTGTGGTGATAGATAAGTATGATCAGCCTAAGTGAGCCAACCAGGGAAGGCTGTGGTGGAGAACAGCTCATTTATTGAAATAGTGGGGCTAGCTTGTATAGCTTGAGTCAGGGGTGGGAGAGAAAAAAGGACAAGGGAGAAAATTCACCTAATTTGCATATGCAGGCCTGATTAAAGACAAGCAAACCAAAACCTGCAGAGAAGGCAGGGACTTGCCAAGTATATGGGTTAGATTACCAGACTGATGGTCGGATGATTTCTGAGCAGCCAGTTCTCTGGCTGGCAATAGAAGTCTAACTGGCAGTAGCCATAAGCTCAGAACTACGAGACAAAGCTGCACTGTTTCATGACAGCATTGGAAGCCCTAGGATATCAATTTCTCCCTACTTAATTAAGGCAAACACAAGTCATTCCAGATTTAGGGAGAAAGTAGCTTCCTTTGCTTGAAAATAGAACAGTGACATCACATTGTGGGTGATATATTAATGCAGCTGTCTTAGAACAATGAAACATTACAAAAATCTGTTATGACTTGGCATTTTAGCCCCCATTGATTCATATTCCCCACACATGCAAACTATACCCACCTTTCCCTTGAGCCTCTACGATGGCGTCAGCTTGAAGTCCAATGACTCATTACCTAAATCAGGTCCAGGTGTGGCTCAGGCTCCACAGTCTGATTCTTGGTGTTCTGCCCCTCCACTCTAATCTCATGATGAGTGAGCTAAAGAGCTTCCTTGTCAGGCTGCTATGGGAATGATGGCCTCAAGAGTTTTGGTGGCACTAATTTTTGACAGAAGAGCTTTTGCAAGTATGACTGATTTCTGCAAAAAGGGTTTCATCTATTTTAAAAGGTCTATGAAGTATCCATACTCATTTCTCTGATGTCTTGACAGGCTGGGCACAGTAGCACAGAAGTGTAGAGCTAACCTCAGCTGCTTTGGAGGCTAAGATAGGAGGATAGTGAGTATGAGGCTAGGCTGGGTACATAGCAAGACCCTATATCAACAGAAAAGGACTGATCTTTAGAAGTGTGTTTGTTCCCACCTGATTTCACTGGTGTTGTTTCCTTACTGATTAGATTTTAGATTCTTTTTTAACGGCAGGATGTTTCGCACTGAAAAGGAGTACATCAGATACACCACTGAATCTATGATCTGATAAATGTAGCATTGCGCTTTTGGTCAAAAAGCATAGATTTAAATCAAGAATGAGTTTAGGTTTTTCCAGGCATTATGTAAGATTCAGCAAATACTCAACCTTTCCAAATGTTACTGTAAGCATTTACTATGAATCAAATATGATCTACTTGCCACAATCACGGGGAGGACAGAATGAAGTGCTGCCACCATAAGGCTCATTCTTCTGAGGATGTAGTTGAGCCATATGCTGGACCATTCTCCCCATCATTGGTAATACTGCTCACCCAGCACATCAAACAGGACTGTACAGGAACCTTTGCCTCATTCTAACAGTTCTCAACAGCTCCCACATAGTTAGAATGTCCATCTCTGTCTCATTCTTCCAAATGAATAGAGTTCTTAATGTGTAACAAAACAAAACCCTCTAAGGTTGAAATGCTGAAAGGGACTGCTCCTTTTTAATTGTCTTATCTGCCAGTCAGGCTGTTCTGAGCCCCCTGCTAATGATGCCCAAGAACACACATCCTAGGCAAAAGCAGGTGTGAAGGTAAACATTTCTGCTCATAATATTTTTTGATACTTAACAGTTCTGCCGTAGAGCTTCCAACTATCATTTGCCTTTTATATTGATCAATACAATTATTGAGAGCCTATCAAATGTTGCATTTCGACCATGGTTTAAAAGGCAGCCATTGCTGTTGTCCAAGTTTGCAGATATCTTTCTCCAGGTTCTTACATTAGCTCAGAATTCTTATGTGTACCTAGATATGCTAATAAGTGAGAGAGAAATCAAAAGGCAAGATGAGACAAACAAGAGACAATCAAGGAGAATCCCCAATGTATGCCTGAAGAGCATGTTTATCTAGAAACTCTGGGGAATTTTGATTAAAAAACAAAAAAGATGTTTAGTTATGTGACTCAGTCCTACCAGTCACAAGACTCTTTCCTAAAAGTTAATTGTTACTTATATCTCTCTAAACAGGTGGTGCCTGGCATGTAGGATGCACATGGAAGCATGTAAATTTTTCAAATTTTTTATTGTTGATTTTAAGAGAGAGAGAGAGAAAGTGTGTGTGTGTGTGTGTGTGTGTGTGTGTGTGTGTGTGTGTGTGTACGCAGATGATTACAGGTGCCTACAAAGGCCAAAAGCATCAAAGCTACTTGGAGCTGAAGTTGCAGGTAGTTGTGAACCGTCTGCTATGGATCTTCTGGGAGAGCAGTATAAACTCTTAATCACTGAGCCATCTCCCCAGCTCCACCCAAATGCATTTCTAAGAACAGAAACAGAAACTTAGATTAATATGGGAAGTAGCGAGAAATAAACAAATGCAAGATCATGAAGATGGGTGGTGTGCACGTCCTAAAAATGCCCAGAGCTCTGGAAGGAAGCTGGCACATGGCAGGTAAATATTTTCAGAAAGGATGGACTTATGGAGGGGTGAATAAGTTTACTTAAGGCATTCGAAACTGCAGTTATGAAAATTGGGCAAAATTCAAATCTTCATTTTGAGCCATGGAAATAAATCTTCCTTCAATTGCTTAGTGACAGACTATAAATATTCCATTCTGCTCAACAGTTTTGTTATCTCTTAATGATGATAGGATACTGGAGGTAGTTTGTAAGTCTAAAATAAGATACTTCAGTAATTATGGCTTTTAATTTTAAAAATTTATTTTATTTTAATTATGTCTATATTTGCGTATGTCTATGTGTAAAGTGCTCTAGGAGTCTAGGAGATAGTGACAGGTCCTCCAGAACTGTAGTTAACAGGCAGTTGTAAGACCCCTGCCATAGGTGCAGGGCACCAAACCGGGATCTTCTACAAGCGCCATACCCGCTCCTGACCACTGAGCCATCTGCCTGCCCTGACTTTTAATTTTTTGAGACTTCTTTTTATCAATGATTCATCTCTGAGCCAGTGAGAAATTTGTTTTTAATAAGGATTATGTTGGTACTAGTGTATTTCATGCATTAATTAGCGAAATATTCAAAACAGTATTCCCACGAGCTTCCGTGTTTACCACATTATATATATAGGAAAACTGGAGCAGCATGGCTGGCAGCACGGGTGGACACGACAGAGTGAGTTTGCTCCAACTCCCATTTTTCTGGCTGTCATCTGTTCTTCAAGAAAACTCATCACTAAGAAAATCCTTAACTTGATAAGAGGTACTAATTAACCTCCTTAGTGCTATGCTGGTCACCAGTACTGTAAGGTCTGGAAACAGGGTCAGCATAGTCAATGCTACCAAGAATAAAACAAGACAAGGATAAATAGCCCGTGTCAGGGTGCTCAAAAGTCAGCCATAGGCAAGAGCAAGCAGAGCAGAGCAGAAGGAACAAAGAGTGGGGCTATTTTCAGGGTTGGAGAATGAGAAAAATGTGACATTCTTGGCCAGTGGCCAGAATTCAGGGAATGTATAGAAACAGAAAGGGTCAGAACAATAGCAGGCAGGGGAACAGACCACATTACAGTGTCTGTCAACCTTAGACACTGATCCCTCCTCGCGGGATTTTTTTTTTCCCACCACTGTCGGTACTGGGAGCAACACTGCATCGCAGACAGGCCTAGACACAGTGTGAAGAAGCTGAATTGGCAGCACCGAGCCCAATCGGGCAGAGGAACACCACCAGCAGCTAGGGAGCCTTCTGACAACCTTAGCATGCCTTCTGAGCACTCTCGAGCTTTCACTATCTCTCCTGTCCCCTTAGCAAAGGCAAAATTGGTTCTGCAACATATATCACAGCTTCCCAGCTGGAAAAGTGCAATTACGAATTGCTGGAGTCCACCATGGTTGACAGATTCTTTCTTTTTTTTCCCTCCCATCAGGAATATATAACTTGTAATGACCATGTATTGGTGTTCATATGTGGGGCTCTACTCTGTGCTCCTCTTCCCCTTATCCTATGTACCCACCACTATTGTTATGGATCTACTTTTGAAATGTTATATCTCTAGGACATGGGAGACACTGTGCTGGCTAGAGGAAGATGAAAAGGTCTTGCCACTGAGGAGTTTGTAGTCTACGTAGCACAGTAATCATGGCTAGCAGAACTGCCTTGTCTTGCCTCAGTGGAAGACAAGGCACTTAGTCCTGATGCAATTTGATGTGCCAGAGTGGGTTGATACTGGGCAGGGGTGGGAGGGTACAGGGGAAGTAGATGAGAAGGAAGTATATGGGAAGGTGGGGCTGGGGGGAAGGGAAGAAGGGGTGTTGCTATTAGGATATAAAATAAACAAATACTTTTTTAAAAAAGTACATCAGTAAGTAAATAAATGCTTTGTCAATAAATTCCTTCTTGGGAGAGGCATTAAACATGCAACATTTTTGAAGGATCAAGAAATAAAAACCTAATACTGTTGTTTCTGTTGTTTCCTCTGGTCTGCCACCAGAGACATAACTCTACCCTCTGTGACTGTACTTTTCTCCCTAACCAGATGAGAGCCCCCCACCTGTCTGTGCTGATAAATTCTTTGTCATGATTCCTTTGGAACCATTATTTCATTACATCTTTTTATTTAAATGGCTTGCAGCATACTAACCTACCACATACAAATTGCCTGCAGCTGATTACTTAGCATTCTCTCAGTAATACTGTAGTTGTGACTTTAATGAAAATTACAATATCATCTTATTCTGACTATTCAAAGCAATGTGAAGGTATACTAGTACCATTCTGTGGTGAAGAGCATTACTTCATTTGTCTCTCATTAAATCTTTTGCCTTGGTTTCCAAGCTGTAAGACTATTACTTTAATTTTTTTTCTTAGAAATTTATCAGACTCACTCCTTAATCAACCTTACTAGCCATTTTATTTTAGACATATTTAGTACTAGTCTTATATTTTGGCATAATGGTAAACACCAAATATTTCCCAATATTTAAATATTTATTTTTCCAGAATTATATAGAGAAATGTAAATTTTCTCTTCTTGTTAGAAAATGAAAATGTAACATTTCCAATCCTTCAATACTGTATTAGTTCTTACTCCCTCACACATTACTTAAGTGAAATCTGCTTCAAATAGCTATTGTTCCTGCCATTATTTATGCCTTCCTTTCCTCTTACATTGAATAAAATTTTAAGATGATCATCTAAATCCATTGCATTAGCCTGATTTTTTTAAGTAAAGGTCATTCTTTTCTTTAGATGGATCTGGTCAAACTAACTTATCTGGCTGTTGTTATACCTGCTAACTTAGTACTCAAGTTTGGTGCCATCTACAAATTTCATTAACATATTGTGTACTCTTATTTCTAGTTGATTAATGTGGGTATTAAACATGACTAGAGCTATCATCAATCCCTGTATGACTTGGATATTTATTGAAAATAAAATAACATTTTTATCATTACTTCAATTTTTTATTTCTATCAATGTTCTTTGCTGATGGAATGAGAAAGTTACATATAACTTAATTCTAAATTTTAAGTGTCTATCTTAGATTACTAAAATCAAATATGTTTTGCCTGATGCACATCTCACATTTAGTCATGGTTTCTTTTTTAATGGTGGACAACCCCATTTACCTGTAAAATTAGTTGATAAATCCAAGTTTCTTTGAAACATGACACAATCATCCTGAAGAGGTTTAAAGGTGTATATAGATTTTTCTCCACTTTATAGTATTGCTGGCCTTCTTAAAGTCAATCAAAAAATCTCCATTTGTTTTTCATTTGCAAAGCAACTATAGTATGCTTGTTAATTTTTTAGTAATACCTAAATGGAATTCAGTTGGTTTTTCCATAAATTTGATTGCTTTTTAATTTTAATAGTTGCTTGAAGTGTGGTTTTTTCCTGGTTTGTGTATAAGAAAATAAATAGGTATTACTTATATTATTTTTGTTTTAAGCAAATAGGCAATTGTAAAGGGATTTTAATCAGCAACATCGCTACTCTGGCTGGAATACAGACAAACCCTTAGTACTCACCTTTAATCCCAAACAATGAAGATAAAATTAGTTTGTAGAAGAAAGCACCCCTATTTGAAAGTGATGTCTAACTGAATAACAGACAAAGTGATGAATCAAAGAAACACTTGGTAAACTTGGATATGCTCAACTCTCAGGAGAACAGAGAGGAAAGAGAAGCTACTTAAGGGAACAGCACAAAAGAAAGGAGGCAGTTTTACTAGGATAGTGTCACAGAGACAGGTTGAAGAAAGAATAAGCTAGACACAGGGGAAGACAGAATGAGCCAGAGAATGAGAAGGAGCGAGAAGATTAGAACAGAATGCTAGAGTTAGTTTGAGACTGAGAGAGAAGCCAGATTGAATCAGTCAGCTAAGAAAGGAGTTTGAGCCAGAACAACTGGGTTGAACCAGTCAGCCAGAGTTCAGAAAGAACAAGCAAGGGGGATCTTATACAGCAGTAAGTCTCAGATGCTGAAAACATTTTAGGCCTCAATTAGATTGCACAGAGGCTAGAAGCTTCCAGGACTAGGCATAGGTTAGATGCAGGCAGTAAACTTTCAAGGTGAATAACAGTTACTGTTATAGACAATTAATAAATATTTTTCCTATCTCTCTTTCATAGTTAGAGACAGATAAAACACTGTGACTAAAAGCAACTCCAAGAGGAAAGGATTTACTTCATCTTAAGACTTTCAGTTCACACTCCATCACTAAGGAAAGTCAGGGCAGAAACTTCAGGCAGGATCCTAGAGACAGGAACTAAAGCAGAAGCCATGGAGCAGGGATTCTGCTTATTGACTTGCTCCCAATGGCTTGCTCAGCCTGCTTTCTTATGTTACCTGTTCAGGGATGGATGGGTTCAACCCAGAGTAAGCTGGGAGCTCTGATATCAATTATTAATAATAAAAGTGCCCCCACAGACTTGCCTACAGGCAATCGGATGGAGGTGTTTACTCAGTTGAGGTTCTTCTTCCTAGATTTGTCTAGATTTGTGTCAAGTTAAAAACAAACAAACAAACAAAAAAAACACACACAACCAGGATGCTCTCCTATAATATACAGATTAAAAATAATCTAATCACCTGTAACATCTAAATGATTGTTTAAATGGAAATGTCTTTATCACTGTTACCAAGATGTTCTCAACACAGTGCTTGAGTCATGTGATTTTTGAAGTAATTTTTATGTTAAAATATATTTTATTTAACTCAAATCTCTTACTTCCTAAGAAATTCTTCCCGTCACAAATGGGGCAGTTTGGCATGGCAGGTAATTCTCCCTCTATAAATGGATTAGGCTAATTAATCACTCTCCATCATCTACTATGGTAGTCAATAAAAAAACCTAGTTGCCAGTGGTAGAAAACTTGTTAAGAGAAAGAACCATGTAAGAAGCCTTCACATAGAGAGAGCCGAGTAGAAAGGAAGAACTCCCACCAAGTTCTTATGGAGATGACAGAGTAAAGCATCTGTACCACAAAGATCATCTCTAGGCTGAGTCATTTGAACATACACAAATGTCCTTCCTTTCTTTGTAAAGCCATCCACAATGAAGATGGCCAAGGCATTTCAGACCACTTACTGAGCATACACTCTGCAAACTTAAGAAGGAATATATTTGTTTAGATTCTGTCATTATTTCAATTAAAATTAAACTTTTCTGTCATTAAAAAAACAAACTTAAATCCCCATTTTTTGATTTTATCAGTGAAGACTCAGGAGCCAGATGCTGGGATAAAAGCTCAGAGAGGCAGAGAAAGCACCCAGCTGATGTTCATACTCCACCAAAGCCAAAAGCCCTAAACAAAAAGCTGCTTTTTCCTCTTCTTCTTCTTCTTCTTCTTCTTCTTCTTCTTCTTCTTCTTCTTC
>CAJQZJ010004763.1:3321948-3354176 GCA_907164525.1 Lophiomys imhausi
TCTTCTTCTTCTTCTTCTTCTTCTTCTTCTTCTTCTTCTTCTTCTTCTTCTTCTTCTTCTTCTTCTTCTCCACACTGTTTTAAAAACCCTTCACCTCAATGTTCCTCCTTTCTGTTTAATCCCTATCAGCTGGTTTCTTGCTCTGCTTCTTGACCTAGGGTTAACTTTATTTTCCTGTGTACAGAAAGCTCTTGGGTTAAAAGATGTGTGCTATGGTAGTGCCATTATCATAGATAATTGTTTACAGTAAACAGAAAGCTCTAGGATTAAAGGCAAGGCAACCCTACAATTAGAAATAGATTTTTACAGTTCATAATCTTGAGGCTCACAATGGGACTATATATTCTGCAACACTTTTCAAATAAAATATTAGTTATTTATTTCTTTATTTTTATTATTCATATGTATATGTGTGGGTGTGCTGTGGAGGTCAAGGGCAACTTCTGAGAGTTGGTTCTTTCCTTCTACCTTGGAATCAGGAGACAGAACTACTCAAACATGTGTCCTTGGGTTTGAGTGAATGCTTTTACCTTCTAGGCCATCTAGATACTTTCAATCTTAATGTATACACCATAAATCATAGAAATCTATTAAAGATGTGTTTGTAGCCAGTCTGATGTCACAGAAGTATGGTGAGTCATCCAAGCAATGGCCTTTGCCCTTAAGCATAACTGCAACTCCCTGTCAAGAGAGTGAGGAAGAATGAGTACAGAGGATTTTCACAAGCATGCTTAAGATAGAATATCAATGAGAGTCTGAGGGGGGGAGTAAGGGATGGGCATGACAAAAGCACACTGTATGTAGATGAAAACTTCAACAAAGAAAAACAGAGAGAAAGGAGAATAAAAATCAGATAATTTTCAGGGAAATTAGGGGACAAACTTTCACAAAGGATAGAATAGTAATCAATGTGATCAGCATCAAGAGAATTAAATGTGGGAGTGCTAAAATTCAGTATTCGCATGAATTGAACTTTACTGCTGGACTTTGAATAGACAGATACTCTGGTATGCAAGGAGAAATCAATCTAAGGTAGTTATTGAAGAAATACATAAAAAAGAAGAAAAATAAATGCATCACATAAACCATACAGTTGTTTCCTGATACAACTAAAATAATCACCATTTCATCTACATCAGAATCTCAACATGGAGCCATGTTAGCCCAAGTGTCTTTACTCTGTGTTCTGAAAAATATATTCTGTCAAAAATCTGTCTGTCTATCCATCTATATGGTAGAAGTTGGGCCTCTTCAGTGAGTTTGTATTCAGTTCAACTTGGCTTCTGGCAACACATAAAGCTTGGTGTACCTTTGCCTTCCTGAAATGGACAGAGTGCAGTTGAGACCATAGTTCTGTGAACTGCCCTGTTGAAGGGGCGTGGCTAAGAACTGCCCTGTTGAAGGGGCGTGGCTAAGAAACCATACAAGCTGCAAGAGGGGAGGACTTAGGTTGCCGAGATAAGCAACAGGACTGCTGGAGAGAGAGAGTTCCTTAAAGGCATCTGTCTTGAGGCTCCAGAGCACCCGAAGAGTGAGCAAGATGAGCGGAGTTTGGAAGCTACCCTTGCTGCCCTCAGTTTGACAGTTGGACTGTCTTTAAACTGGCCTTGGAAATTAGCAAAGTTAGACCAATGGACACTAAGCTTGAAAGGGACTGCCTGCTGTGACTACCGTAAATCAGGTGATTCTGCACGGACCTACACAAAAAATATGAATATCCTTTTAAGGAAATAAAAATAAGTTTTAGATTATAGGATTTAGGTATTTTATAGGTGTTTGATAGGTGCTAATAAATAGTGGTAATAAATAAAAATATTCTGTTACATATCTATCTGTCTCCTCTCTATCATGTACCTTTTAATCTATTATCTACCTATTTATCCATAAATCATCTATTTGTGTATTATAAACCTATTATCTACCTATCACCTACCTATTTATCATTTATCTATCATATATCTATATATCTACCTATCATATACATATATATATCATCTATCATATATATATGTATATATAAAATAAAAATATAGATACTGGAAGAAATCTACCAGTGAGTCTTGACCTGAATGCAAATTTTGCTTTACACAAAATTTACTTTCATAAAGGTATGTTTGGCCTTACCAGGAGGATCCTAATGAATTTGTTATTGTACATAGAGTCAAAGAGTTCTGTCATGCAATCATGTCTGGCATCTGAAAAACAAGACAGGTGGTAATCATGCATCCACTATAGAGAACAATTAGAGAACACAGAATGGTGTGGAAAGAATGAAAAAAACACTATGTCAAGCAGAATAAACATATGCATACAATATCTGAACCTTATCGGGGTGGGAATTCTCACCATACTTGTCAGCTGTTTGACCCTGGAAATATCCTTAACCTACCCATAACATAGGATTCCTCTTGATCATTATATTGGTTTTTAAATGGTGTTGTTACAATATTTCACATAATACATACCCTAACATACTATGGAAATTCAGTGAGTGATAACCACATGCATGACTGATTTTTACCATGAGGTAATTTGTTGGAATGACATGTAAAGATTTCAGATTAAAGTAAAAGGCAAATTAAGTATTTTTAGTCAATTATAGTGCACTGAAAGAAAAACTGAGATACTGACTCAGTTTTGACAAAACTGAAATGTCTACCCTTTTACCTTTAATAAGGTCAAATTAACATATTAACTAATAGTATATAAAGTATAAATAATTAGAATATATATACAATTGATTTTAGACATGTTCACTTTTATGTATAGTATTTCTCCCCTCTCCCCCCAGACTTGGCCCTGATTTCCACCACAGAAAGATCTACTCATGTGGGGGCATTCCCTAGGCCTGTGAATCAGCTGTTCACATCAGAATATATCTAATAGCAGACCCTAGTTTGCGACCCAAGGTGAAAGATGAGTAGAAACATGGCAGAGCAAGGATAGAAGCTGAATTATTTCCAGCTTCCATACACTTTGTAGAAGAAATCAGTTAAATTGTTTCTAGTATTTATATGATGCTTAATTGTTCAGCGGTGTTAACCCTTAACCTGCCATTATAAATAATCACACAGACACCGGATGAATTTTATCAAGCGTTAGCCTGAATTGTGCAATCTTAGATCATTTAAGCTAGCCCTTAATTTTATTCCCGAAATATGACCCCCTATATGCATACATCCCTGGACTGTTTTTCTCCATGCTATGCTGATGTTCCAGGACACATGGCAGAATCTTCTTCCATCTCTAACCCATCATGTCTCTTCCTTTCTCCCTTGGCTTCTTCTACCCATCATACTCTCTGTCTGCCCCAGAAGCCCTCGAATGTTTGTCCCACCTAACTTTCTCTCTGCTCAGTCACAGGCCTTGGCATTTTATTAAAGCAAGTCAAAGACAATAATTAGAAAGCAAGGTAACACAGCATTACTTGATGTACAGCAAGGTCTCTGGAAGCAGGTTAATTATTCTGGTTGACTGCTTTTTTAGCAATAGTCACATCTTTTAATGGTTCTAGCACCATAGCCTGAGGCTCCCCAAACACTTTTCTGGATTGAATATGAAATTTCTATGACAGCTCATCTATTCAGTGACTGGTCTCCAACTGACTGTGCAATTTTACCAAGTCCTAAGCTGGGAAATGACCAGTTTTGTCTTAATTTTCGAGGAAAAGTCTAGGAAACTTAATGCTAAGTGGTTTGGGGTTATTGAATATGTAGATCTGCGGTCAACAATGAGCTAATATTGAAAATGAACTATCACTGAGCTCCTGAGTTTATACATATAATATTTTAAGAAGTATTTTGAAAGTGCAGCTATGGTTTTACTCACCAAAGAACCCTCCAAAACAAGAAAAATAACTAATTAATTTAATTTAATGTCTACTTTCAGCAGAGTGAAAACATCACAACATGCCATCTTTACTGTGACAATCACACAGTGACATAATAAGAAACGTCAGGCACTGATGAACGTCCTAAGGGTAACTAACATAGATGTGAGGACATCTCAATGAAATCAATAGCAGATTTTCTGGGCACCCATAAATCTTCCTGGCATATGGAATATATAAAATGCTTGTAAAAATAATTAATTAAATTGTTTAGCATTTCTATATTATTATTAATTGATTGGCAGCTGTTAATCCTTAACCCACCATTATAAATAAACACACAGATACCATGTGGATTTTCACAAGCCTTGGCCTGAATTGAACAATCTTGGCCCACCTAAGCTAGCTCTTAATTCTATTACTCAAATATGACCCCATATATTGGAATGCCATTCTCCACCCTGTGCAGATGTTCCTGGCCATGTGGAATGAGGTTCTTTTTTTCTAACCCATGGTGAATTAGTTCATTCCTGCTCCTGGCTGGAATGAACTAATTCTCTGTAAAAAATGCAGGGTTCCTGTTCTGTCTCAGGAAGTCCCACCTTCCTATACTTCTTCTGCCCAGCTAATTGACTTAGCAACTTTAAAAAAATTTATTAATATTTATTTATTACTTCAGGTTACATCTCTATCACAGTGTCCTCTTTCCACCCCTCCCAGTCCTGCCCTCCCACCCTCTACTCTCTATCCCTTCCATCCCACTCCTTTGGAGTGGAGTGTCCCTAGGGACAAGAGCCTCCTCATACACTGGGGGCCTACAAGGCAGCACCAATAGGGCAAGTGTCTCATTGACAGGAAAAAAATGTCTATGTTCATGTTCCCTTTGCTGCATTGGTAGTAGTACAGTTATCCTGTACTATATGGCTAAAATCCGAGTATAAGTGAATAGATGCCATGTGCATCCTTCTGAGTCTGGGTTAGCTCACTCATGATGAGCTTCTCTAGTTCCATCCATTTGGCTGCAAATTGCATGATTTTGTTGTTTTTGATAGCTGAGTAGTATTCCATTGTGTAGATGTACCACAGTTTTTTAATCCATTCTTCAGTTGAGGGACATCTGGGTTGTTTCCAGTTTCTAGCTATTACAAATAAGGCTGCTATGAACATAGATGAGGAAACTTCCTTGTGTATTGGTGAGGAATCATTTGAATGTATCCCAGAAGTGGTATGGCTGGGTCCCAAGGCAGAGCTATTCCCAGTTTTCTAAGATATTGCCAGACTGACCTCCATAGTAGTTGCATAAGCTTGCACTCCCACCAGCAGTGGATGTCTCAGAAGAGGCAGTAACCAGATCTCAGCATTAAAATACACCTATCAGAAGCAATGATATTAGACCTTCCCTCAACAAAGTTATATGTCAGCAAGAACAGAACAGAGCTATAAAGCAATGAAGAATATGCTAGAATGCTGAGCATATTTTGACTGTCTCCAGTTATACAGTAGTTGGTCTACTAGTTTCTTTCTTGGTCATATGACAAGACTTACTTTTTGCTGTTTGTCAAATGAATAAGTTCAGGAAAGCTGAACATTTTAACTAATGGCAGTGTACCAAGGTGAGAGAAGACTGACTGTAGCTTTTGATAGGATGCTTAACTAGGATGTGTGAAGTCCCAAATTCAGACTGCAGTATTAGACAAGAGCTACACACACACAATATGAACACTGGCATGAGGTCTCAATTCTGAACCACGAGGCCTCATTTTCTCTCTGCAGACAACCTGAAAGGCTTGCTGTATACAAAGTTTCACAGGGGTCTGCCACACTTTCCCTGAGTGACTTGAAAGGGAAAGTGTGGCTAGAGGGCTATCGCATACCATTTTTACTTATAAGTAAATGTTAGCATGTATTTAATTTAAAGGACATACCATCTCTCAAATATTGACTTATTGTTGTTGAGAATTGGAAAGGTGGATAAATTATTTTCATGTTCAGTGCATATCAAACACAGAAAATGTTTTGAGAACTCTACACTATATGACAGTTCACTGAGGTGGATTCTGTTAGCATTCCTATCTTATGACATTGAACACCATGCCAAACCCATGTAGCTGAAGGGCTGTACTCAAGCTGTGCACTCTAACAGACAGTGTCATCACCAGTAGCATCAGTATAAAACTGTTCATAAACACAGACCCAGAGCCCAACCCTGTGCTGTGGCCTGGGCTACTTGGGAAAGCCACAGGAAGGAATTAAAGATAAAAGCTGCTCCCTGAAGAATTAGAGGGATGTGAATAAGTGAAAAGGATAGTGGAGGTGCTACAAGGGGTCATCTACTGAATATGTCATTCACAGTGGCTCCCACATTTTCTTTCCTATTATATATATAATCATTTCACCCCAAAACCCTTGGTAAGACTCAGTTTTAGTCCTATGAATCCACAGATGATACAATGATAGACCATCTGCAACAAGTCAGCTATTCATGGAGAGGTTTATATGAAGTACTCTGCCAACAACTTCTATCACCAATTAACTGTGATATTAATTGGATTTGGACTATGCACTTTTACAGGGGAACCATAGGAACAAGAGGAAACAGAATATACACATCAGAAAAAACAAATGCAATATAAGAAAAACAAAAACAAAAACTCATCTCTAGGCCTTTTGTTCAGCTTCTGGTTTCATTCCTTAGGCATTTTGCTAGTTGTTTCTATTTATTAGATTTTTGAAGATTCCTTTTATTTGGAAAGGGATCCCATGTAGTCCAGACAGATCTCAAATCACTACATACTCAAGTTTCTTAGGTACTTTTTTATTATTGTGAAGACACCATGACCAAGACAACATAGAAAGTGAATATGTAGAACTCACAGTTCCATGGTTAGGGTCCATGACCACCATAGTGGGGATCATGGCAGCAAGCAGGAAGGCAAGGTGCTACATAATAGCTCAGACCTCATATCTGGACCCAGAAGCAAGCACAGAGAGAGCTAACTGGGGATGGTACAGGCTTTTGGAAGTCAAGCCCACCTGCAGTGACACATCCTTCAACAAGGTTTCATTTCCTAATCCTTCCCAAACAGTTCCACCAACTGGAGATGAAACATTCAAATATATGACTTTATGGGAACTATTTTCATTCAAACTACCACATCTTAAGCATTTTAGCCTTCCGTTTCTCCCTCCTGAGTGCATTTATGAGAGTTTTAGAATTCCCTCTCTAGGGTGTCAGGTTCCCTGGAACTGGAGTTATAGACAGTTGTAAACTGACATGTGCATGCTTGGAATTGAGCCTAGGTCCTCTGGAAGAGCAGCCAGTGGAAGAGCAGCCAGTGCTCCTAAATGCTGAGTCATCTTCCCAGCCCCTAATTTGTATCTTATTACACAATATAAGATGCTTGCCTGGAAAGTTGTGTCATAGTCATAGAAATGGAAAGAAAGGTGCAATGTAATCTTGTACTCAGAATATTAACACACACACACACACACACACACACACACACATACACACACACACATACACACACCACAGGAGCTTGCACATGCACACACATCTGCTTATTTGTCTGTCTGCCTGCTTGTGTGCCATGTATATGAGTATTCTTGGAGGCCAGAAGAAGATTGTCAGATCTCCTGGAACTGGTATTATAGGTGGTCATGAGATGCCCCCCTGTAGGTGCTGGAAACCAACTCAATTCTAAGAAAGAGTAGCAAATACTCAAAATCACTGAATCATCTCTTAAGTCTTCTCCCTTTTTACTTTTTGAGGCAGGTTCTTTCACTGAACTTGAAGGTAATTCATTGGGCTATGTGGGCTGGCCAATGAGCTTTAGAGATATTACTATTTCTATCTAATCTTCAAGCACAGGGGTTACAGACACATGCCACCATGTCTGGCTTTTATGTAGGTTCTAGGAAGTATGAACTCAGGTGTACATGTTTAAGAGGCAAGCCCTTGATCCACTGAGATATCTTCCCAGCTCTAAGAACATTAAGTTTCAGAGGTTAGTTTGTGTTTTGGAGCCCACATCTTAGGGGCTTTAAAACAGAATTCCTGCAAATTTTAACCTCATATCTAAGCAAAACTGCTAGGGATTTTATTGTATACATGAGGGCTTAGAGCACATATATTGCAGAAAATTCCTTGCTTCCAACAATCTGGATCCTATCCTGTTCATTAGAATAAGGACCTGGCTGAGTCCTGAAATATGATGGTTTCTATTGTCCTTGAGATCTGGTTGGAATACTGACCTCTGTAAATCAGACTGGGTCATCTTCCATGCTCAGCTTTTTGCCTTTTCACTGCTGTGTTATTATCCACTGTGTCTTAGCTTGAAAAAGTCCATGTTTTGCTTTCCTCCAAATATATGGTACATGGCTGCAGAGCTAGAACTACTGATTATTGTTGTTGATTGTTCTGAAATAAACTTAACTGAAGATGTCAAAGAGAGGAAGACAATGATTAATGAATGATTAATGATTTAGGAGAATATAATCACCATGCCTGTAGACATGCCTATGTGTGAGCACAGAATGTGTAATTGTGTGTGTCCTTCATTTATTCAGCATTGATATTTTGGCTTCTTTTTATTTCTTTTCTTTTTCTTTTTTAATTTACAAAGAGGAGCATAGGATTTCTGCTGATGCCCAAGGACAGCAGTCATTATCTATGACAGTGCACTGTCTAGAAACATTTCCATCTTTCTAAAGTAACTGGTTTTACTCCACTTTATCCTCTCTGAAAGAAATGAAAGTGTTAAGCACTATCGAGCAAAATATGAATTTTTATGCAAGATTTTGGTGAATTCACCTTTCAGGAAACACCCTTAGGAGACTTCAAGTGCTACTTCTTGTGAAAAGTTAGAGGAGGCCATTTCAGTGGTGCACTTCAAGCTTCGTGATCTGACATAATTGCCACAGCTTCCATTCATGCACGGGCTCATATGATAACATATATTTGAGCTCTTCCAGTGCTGGTTGAGAGTGGGTTTCTGAGGGATCTGACTGAATTATTAATAATGAATAACTTAAACATACAATCCCAGGTGGATGAATACTGCTAATGGTTTAATATCCAATGCTTTCTAAACTTACCAATATTTCTAAGATGACATTGCTAACTTTCTATGTAAGATATAAATCTATGATTAAAATGAAATTTGTCCCTAAAGGTAAAAGAAAATCAATGCATGGTATCACAACTAAAAATATTAGTTATCTATAAAACTTGATATTTGTTGTATACATTTATATCTGAATTTAAAATCAAATATGCTCGATTTTTATAAAATGGGCATCAATAGTAGAGATTTATATATAATAAATGACAAGTTTATTTATATATAACAACTAGTAGTTCATTATATCATGATAGTACACATATGTAGGCCCTGAACCTTCGCAGTACATAAAAGAAGTGTCTTCTGTACACACTATTTCTTGAAACTGCAATTTAATTAACAATTGTCTTTATTAATAAGTAAGTATAAACTGTAAGATTAGGCCAGTGGAGCAGCTGGAGGCATGGCAGGATATGGGCCAGCAGCTTAGCAGCCTGACATGTCCTGGGGAAAAGGCCCTGGACCAAGGGTGGCCTTCACTACCTGCAACCTAAACTCTGTTAACTAATATCCTCATTAATAACTATAAGTTGTTATATTAGGCTGGTAGTATTGCTGGCGGCTTGGCGGGAGATTGGCTGGGGTTTGGTGGGAGGCCAATGGCCCTGGATTGCTTGGACTGGCAGCCTATAAGTAGCCATGGTCCTTTCCCTAATAATTAAATACACCAAGACCTTTTAATGCTTCAACTCTTAGCCCTTAGCCGAGCAGACTCTCAATTAGCTAATCTAAATTAACCTGGACCACCAAATCCCAAACCACCATGTGGCCTGTTATTACCTTCCAGAGCTCTCAAACACATCTATCTGCTTCCATGTCTCCTGGGCAGAAAGAGTATAGGACAATGGGACTTCCTGAGATGGAAACAGGAACCCTGCGTTTTACACAGAGGAATCTCTCTTTCTGCCAGCTAATTGGCTATCAGTGACTTTTATTAACCAATCAAGAGAATGCCTCAGAAGGGGCATAACCAGATCTCATCATTGAAATAAGCCTATTAGACCTTCACCAACAATTTCTTAATGACTTAAGATAATCAAATGAGGTTAACATAAAGAAAGAGGAGACAGACAAGGATAGGAGAAAAAGAAGTGAAGAAGGGGTATGGATAGGAGGAAGAAGGAGGAAGAGAAAAGGAAAGACTAAATTTGAAAAGTAAAGAAATGTCTTCAAAGCTCATGGGGGACCATTAAACAACAAATATTTGCATTATAGACAGTTCAGAAGGGGAAAAGCAGGAAAAAGAAATAGAAAACCCAGTCAAGACAATAATTTCTAAACTGTTCCCACATCTTGAAACATCTTGGAGACAACAAGGTGTATGAGTTCCAATGATGTTAACAAATTCAACTAGCAAGGTTCCTATCTAAATCATATCCCAGTCAAACTGCCAAGATCATCAGACAAAGAATATTCTAAAACCAGCAAGGAACAAGTATGAAGTCTCCTCATTGGTCTATTAACAGACTTCTCTAAAGAAACCCCATAGCTCAAATGAGAAAGATAGTACATTCAAAGTCATAAGAAAGAAAGACAACTGAAATATTATATTTAGTGTGGCTATTCTCCAAAAATTAAGGTTAAATATTTTCTAAGACAAACAAAAACAGGCAATTCACTGTTCTCAGATTAGACCTGCAGGAGGACCACATAAAGGATTCATATATCAAGAATCAGGAAAAAAATGAAAGGATAAAACTCAATAAGGTGGAGAAAGGAGAAGAAAACTATATTACTTTTGTGGACCTAAATAAACACAGTTTACTTGGCGTGATTTTTAAATATATTATTTTCAAGGATTCTTTGAGAATGCCATACATGCATTGCATACATTATATCTTGTTCATATTCACATCACTAACCATCTAACTCCTTTAACATTCACCTCTATACTTCCAAACCCCTTTCCAATGTTATGTCCTTCTTTAAAAATAACCCATTGTGTCTGATTTGTGTTGCCCATATTCATGAATATGAGCCTATCCATTGGAGAATTATCAGACAATCATATTCTTAAGGAAAATTATTCTCCTTGACCCAGCAACTACCAATTTGCAATAGTTTTTCCACTGTGGGTGAAACTTCATGAATCCCACTCCATGCTGGAATGCTGATTGTATCCATCTTTTGTAGGCCGTTAAAGCTGGTATGAGCTTGTGAGTGCAGTGATTCTGGTGCTACCTCTTCACCCCAATTGTTCCCTGACCTCTGGATCTTGAAAGTCTTCCCACCTCCTCTTCTGCCATCGTCCCTAAGAACTGGGGGAACATGCTATACAGAAAATTGAAACCATAAAACTGAGCAACAAAAGAAAAATACAGAAATGAAGAATATATAAAAGAACCAAGAAGAAAAAAAAGAGAAAGAAAAGAAAACATTAACAGAATGACAGAAGTTGTCTATTTATCAACAATGACCTTAAGTATACATGGATCAAATTCCCCAGTTTAAAGAAATAGACTGGCTGAGTAGAATAAACACCCAAGTTCAACAAGATAATATCTATCAGGAATACCTGAGCAGAAAGTAAAGGATAGAAAATGGTGTGGCACACACATGAAACTTCAAAGTCAAAATAACTGCTTGTGCAACAGAAATAAATTTTAAAGCAAAGTATACAAAAAGATACAAAGGATTACTATGGCATTAGAGAGATCAAATTAACAAGAACAAATAATTATGTTTCCACTGAATATTAGTGTCTCTAATTATATAAAGAAAATATAATTAGCTCCAAGTTGATAGATCCTATACAAAAAAAAAAGGAATTTCCACATCCCACTCTTAACAATTTACAGATACTACAGACAAAAATCAATAAAGAAGTAATACCAGATTCAAGCCTATATGTGGAACATGTATATTTATCATGCATTCATAGAACATTTCATTCAGAATCTAAAGTATAAAATTTCTTATCATCATAAGGAATACTACCCAGGATGGACTACATGTAAACCTACAAAACCAGTCTCACCAAATTCAAAACAAATGGAAATCAAATATGTATCTTCTTTGAACACAATAGAGTAAAATTAGAAATGGAAAAAAATCTTAAAATCATACACACACTTATAAACCAAACATTAATGATTCTTGAATGACTAGTGGGTCAATGAAAAAATAAAAAGAGTTAAAAAAAACCCTCCAAAGCCAATGGAAATGAAATAACAGCATGATAACTTGAGGCATACAATAGTATCAGTATGAGAAGTAAAATTTATAGTAGTGAGAACTTAGATTAAAAGTCTGAAATCTATCATTAAAAAAACTACAATTCAAGAACCAAGGGGAGCAAGAAGTAAAATCCAAAATTAATAGAAGGAAATGTATAACACAGACAACAGCAGGAACAAATGAAGAAGTTAGTATGTGTGCATATGTGTGGTACCAGTGAAACAATGGATTATTGTTTCTTTATGAAGAAAGTTAAGTAAAATAGACAAACTATAGGCTAAATTAACTTAGAAAAGAGAACTAGATGAACAAAGTCAGAGGATAAGAGTAAAAATTACAGCCAATAGCAGAGAATGGCTAAAGGTCAACAGGGACCATTAGAGAAGAATATATGCAATAAACTTGGGGAGCAGAGAAGAGACATACACATTTCCGGACACATACAACATACCAAATTGAACTATGAGGACGTGAATGGACCAATAACAATTTATGAGAGAGAATCACTAATAAAATATTTCTCCAGAAACAATAGACACCTTCTTCTCAGCACTGCACAGAACCTTCTCTAAAATCAACCATATAGTCAGACACAAAGCAAGCCGCAACAGATACAAAAAAATTGAAATAACCACTTGTATCTTATCAGACCACCATGGAATGAAGCTGGATGTCAACAACAACAGAAATAACAGAGAGCCTACACACTCATAGAAATAGAACAACTATTTACTGGATGAGTACTGCGTCAGGGAAGAAATAAAGAAGGAAATCAAAGACTTCTTAAAATCCAACGAAAATGAAGGCACAACATACCCAAACCTATGGGACACAATGAAAGCTGTGCTACGAGGAAAGTTCATAGCACTAAGTGCCTTCAAAAAGAAAATTGTGACAGCTCATATTAGTGAATTAACAACCTGAACTGGATGAATTGGGGAAAAAAAGAAACAAACACTCCTAAGAGGAGCAGAAGGCAGGAAATCATCAAACTTAGGGCTGAAATCAACAACTTAGAAACAAAAAGAATGATACAAAGAATCAATGAAACCAAAAGTTGGTTCTTTGAGAAAAATTTGAGACAGCTAAAGGAGATCAAGGGGATAAACATCTGAAACGAAGAAGTCAAATTATTCCTATTTGCAGACAATATGATAGTATACATAAATGTCCTTAAAAATTCCACCAGAGAACTCTTACAGCTGATAAACACCTTCAGCAATGTGGCTGCATACAAAATTAATTAAAAAAAATCAGAAGCCCTCTTTATACAACAAATAAATGGGCTGAGAAAGAAATAAGGGAAACAACCCCCTTCACAATAGCCACAAACAATATAAAATACCTGGGGGTAACTCTAACCAAGATGTGAAAGACCTGCATGACAAGAACTTCAAGTCCTTGAAGAAAGAAATTGAAGAGGCCATCAGAAAATGGAAAGATCTCCCATGCTCATGGATAGGTAGGATTAACATAATAAAAATGGCCATCCTACCAAAAGCAATATACAGATTCAATGCGATTCCTACCAAAATACCAACACAATTCTTTATAGACCTGGAAAAAGCAATTCTTGACTTAATATGGAATAACAAAAGACCCAGAATAGCTAAATCAATCATGTATAATAATAAAAAAAAAACATCTGGAGGTATCACCATCCCAGATTTCAAGCTGTACTACAGAGCAATAGTAATAAAAACAGCATGGTACTGGTATAGAAAACAGACCAGTGAATCAATGGATTTGAATTGAAGGCCCAGAAACGAACCCACAAACCTATGGTCACTTAAGTTTTGACAAAGAAGCCAAAACCATACAATGGAAAAAGGACAGCATCTTCAACAAATGGTGCCGGTCTAACTGGATGTCGACATGTAAAAGAATTAAATTAGATTGTTGAAAAAAATTAGTTAAATTACGTTGCATTGGGCACCATTTGTAGAAATAATCAATTAAATTGTTTACTAATATTTATATTATATTTAATTAGTTTGGTGGCTAATCCTTAACCCGCCATTATAAATGAGCACACAGTGACTGCACGTGGATTTTAACAAGCCTTGGCCTGAGTTGTGCAATCCTAACCCAACTAAGCTAGCTCATAATTCTATTACCCAAATATGACCTCATATATACATACGTCCCCTTGGACTGCCATTCTCCATGCTATTCCTGGCCATGTGGAATGAGTTTCTTTTTCTAACCCATGGTGCACATCCTCTTTCCTGCTGCTCCTGGCTGGCATGAATGAATCCTCTGTCTAAAGCGCAGGCTTCCAGCTCTAATCTCAGAAAGTCCCACCTTTCTCTGTCTTTGCCCAATCTCAGGCCTCTGCATTTTATTTAACCAGTCGGAGTCAATTAAGTAACAGACAACAAGCAGGACCAATTAATTAACATTTAGAATGCTTAACACTACCCCAACATTAGACCCATACTTATCACCTTGTACAAAACAAGTCCAAGGGGTTAAAAGACCTTAACATAAGGCCAGACACACTAAATGTACTAGAAGAGAAAATGGGGAAAACCCTCAAGCTCATTGGCACAGGCGACAACTTCCTGAACAGAACACCAACAGCTCAGGACCTGAGATCAACAATCAATAAATGGGACCTCATGAAACTGAAAAGCTTCTGTAAGGCAAAAGACATTGTCATTCAAACAAAACGGCAGCCTACATATTGGGAAAAAAATCTTCATCAACCCCACATGTGACACAAGGCTAATATCCAAAATTTACAAAGAACCCAACAAATTAAATGCCAAGAAAACAAATAATCCAATCAAAAAATTGGAAACAGAGGTAAACAGAGAATTCACAAAGGAGGAATCCCTCATGGCTGAGAGACACTTGAAAAAATGCTCAGCATCCTTAATCATCAGAGAAAGGCAACTCAAGACAACTCTGAGATTCCATCTCACACCTGTCAGAATGGCTAAGATCAAAAACTCAAATGACAGCACATGCTGGTGAGGGTGTGGAGAAAGGGGAACATTCCTCCATTGCTGCTGAGAGTTCAGGCTTGTGCAACCACTATGGAGGTCAATCTGGCGATATCTTAGAAAACTTGGAATAGCTCTGCCTTGGGACCCAGTTATACCACTTTTTGGTATACATACAAATATTCCTCACCAAATCACAAGGAAGTTTCCTCATCTATGCTCATAGTAGCCTTATTTCTAGCTATTGCTAGAAACTGGAAACCACCCAGATGTCTCTCAACCAAAGAATGGATTAAAAAACTGTGGTACATCTACACAATGGAATATTACTCAGCTATCAGAAACAAGGAAATCATGCAATATGCAGCCAAATGGATGGAACTAGAGAAGCTCATCCTGAGTGAGCTAACCCAGACTCAGAAGGATGCACATGGCATCTATTCACTTATAGTTGGATTTTAGCCATACAGTACAGGATAACTCTACTACAACCAGTGCACCAAGGGGAACAGGAACGTAGACTTTGTTTGCTGTCAATGAGACATTTTGCCCTAGTGGTGCTGCCTTGTAGGCCCCAGTTTATGATGAGGCTCTTGGCCCTCATAAGACTGCTGAACTGGGGCAGGGGACTGTTATGTAGGGACACCCTACTCCAGAGGAGTGGGATGGAAGGGAGAGGGGGTAGAGGGTGGGAGGGAGAGACTGAGAGGTGTGGAAAGAGGACACTGTGATGGAGATGTAACCTGAAGTAATAAATAAATATTTTTTAAAAAGAAAGAAAACAGATATTTACATTATAATTCATAATATTAGCAAAATTACAGTTATGAAGTAGCAACAAAAGTAATTTTATGTTTGGGGCCCACCACAACATGAGGAACTGTATTAAAGAGTCACAGCATTAGGAAGGTTGAAAACCACTGCTCTAAGATGAGGAACAAGCCAAAGATTCTATCCTCACAATTCACATTTAATATAGTATTGGAAGTCATGTCAAGAAATAAAACAAGAAAAATAATTGAAGGAAATCCATATAGAAAAGGAACAAGTATATTTAATTATTCCTGTTTAAAACATTATGACTTTACATATAGAAAATCTATTTCCACCCCTTGCAAAAATGTTTAAAGTGATAAATTATTTAATAAAGTTACAGGGTACAAAACCATCATAAAATAAATAGCACTTTTGTAATTATTAATAAAGTTACTAAGAAAGAAATCAATAGCAGCTGGAAAAGACACATGAGGAAAATATTAGCCAAGAGAGTTAATGATATCTGCAATGAAAATAACAAAATGCTGATGATATAAATTGAAGCATATACACCAAAAAAATGGATAGAAATCTTATGGTTTTTTTAGACTTGAAAATTTTATACCATTCAGAAATCCATACAAAATGTTCTACAGGTCAATATATATTCTGTTCCTAAATATCATTGAGATTTTTCAAATATAAAACACATTTCAAAAAAATTTATGAAACCACAAAAAAAACCTTAAAAACAACAAAAAGAATTCTGAATGAAATGAACAACACAGGAGACATTACAATGACTGGCATTGAGTCATACTTAGCATTACTAAAGAGAGTAGAGTTGGTATGGAGAGATGGCTCACTGTGACAGGGGAGGCTCGAAAATCCTTCAAGATATCCTATTAGCCCTATTAGAATAGATATTATCAAAAAATAAAATAAAGGTTAACAAGGATGATAAAAAAAGAGAACTCTCACCCCCTGTTTGTGGAAATATAAATTAGAACATAAAGGTGGAAATATAAATTAGAACATAAAGGAAAACAGTATGGAGACATTATGGAATATAATGTGGAATCTCTTAACAAAGCTCTAATAAGAGCCATATGATCTACCGATCCCACTATGGGTTATACTATACATGGGAAATGGGAATGACATCATTGTCAGGTATGATGCACTTGCATGCTGGATACACAATAATCAAAATAACTAATATGCCAAGTCAGCATATGTGTTAAAATAAATGGATGAGTAAAATGTGGTATAAATAAATAATGGAGTGAAAACAATGAAAGGAGTGGAAGTCTGTGCTTTGTAGCATTATTGAAGACATTACATTAAGAAGAGTTATAACTCAGGCACAAAAAGACAAATGTCACAAGTTCTCTCCTATGTGCAGGTGCTAAAAGTTGATTTCACGGAGAATAAAATAATACCTCCCAGAGGCTGGTAAGTATGGTAAAGTGAGAGATAGACTATTAGTTTGTTTCCAGTTAGCAGTCTGGTATGGGGGATCATTTCTAATACTTTATACCACATTATAATTACCATGCTTCTTAACAATTAATTGAACATTTCAAATAGGTAGTAGAGGAAAATTCAAAGGTTTTTTAATGTTATCGAAAAAGATATAGACATGTCACTTAATGTTCCCATGCTGTGAACAAGTATGGGCTGTATGTACTTCAGCTGAGCCTTTGTAACTGAAATTCTTCACAGAAATAATGTGAGGGAGGATTTCTTTTAGCTTGAGGTTTCAGAGGGTTGTAGTTGATCATAGTGAGGGAAGTGTAGTAGAGCAAATCAGCTCATAGTGGTCTTTGCATCATAATGGATGAGGAAGCAGTGCCAGGAGCCAGGTAACCTTCATGAGGAATGCCCCTTCAGACTTACTTCTGCCAGCTTGGCCTTGTTTTGCAAATTTCTGCAGCCTCCCAAAAGAGCACCATGAGCTGAGAAACAAGGCAAACAGTTCTTTAAAATGTGAACCTCTGAGGGATGATTCACATTGAAATCACACACTGTGAATTAACTAAAAGTAACAATATGGGAGGGGAATCACTTTCTTCAGCTGTGTAGCCATTGATCAGTTGCACCCATCTCATCCAAATAATCCCAACTAAACTAAAAGGATATATATATATATATATATATATATATATAAATAAAACAAATAAATATAAGTATATGTTAATATAAATAAATTAGTAAAAAATAACATATACATGTACGTACGTAAAGAGAATGAAAGAAATATTAACCATCATTCCTGACTATGTTAATAATATTATCATGCTTAGACACACTGACAGCTGTTAAATAAGAATAACTGCAATTTAACATTTAATATATCTCTCCCTTTGTAATTGGTATGTTTATTTCTACATATCGTTTTTTGAATCCATTTTCAGATTCTTTCTTATGTCGGGTGCAGATGCAAGTAAGTTAAGAGTTGGCCACCAAGTATAAAAGAATGATGTATCCCTTTTATATTATCAATACAGAATATATTCAGAATTATGGGAACAATTCAGAGACTTATTTTCTCAATGTCTCATACACTGATTTGCAATCAGCTACTAATAATTTCATTAATGTTCTGTATTGCTAATTTCTGCAGCCATGTTTTGTGAGTTAATCACACATAGATTGTGTGCAATCAAGGCCTCCAAGGCTGTTTTATGTCATCTTTCACCCCTGTATGTTTTCACCTGTCAGTGTGCATGTAAACATTAAAGTACCCACACCACACACTTTACAGATGTTGTTTAGCACATCCTTCCTTGTCATGTTGCTTTCTGAGAACTTTCCTAGATCTGTGTTAAGGATTAACAACAAGACCTATAACACTAGCTTCCAGTTACGATTTTTTTTCACTGTTTGTTCTGGTAGCACATAAATCGGATGCAAAATTTCCCTGTCGAATTTATTAATATAAATCTATAAATACAAAGACAAATAATTTTTCAAGGTTCAAAGTGATCACAAACAAAACCAATCTCCCAGTTCCATAATGGAAATAACTTCTTTCAATTACTTTAACCATATTTTTTTGATATTTTCTTTCATCTACCTAAATATACCTTGTTTCTTGAGGGGTTTTGCTGTTGTTGTTATTGCTATTTTTAATATCATCTATACAGTTGCTACTCTAGAGGAGAAAAAATATGTCTTTAGGTTAACTCTAGATTTACCCTTATGTGTTTGCATGCACAAGAACATGCACACACACGTGCATATACACATTTTCTCTCCTAATTGTATTACTCTGTTAATTGATATACTCTCTGCCAGTGAAAAGATCTAATCCAGGCCAAAGATACACAGACATAAAGGCAGTATTATTGAATATGAGAGGGAGAGAGAACGAGCATGCTCACACAGAGAGAGATAGACAGTGACAGTGAGATATGAACAGACAAGGAAAAGAGAGATAGAAGGAGAGACCAGAAGTAGGGGAAGAGACAGGGAGAAAAACAGAGGATACAATATGTCTGGATTGCATAGTAAAAGGCTTCAGAGAGAGGGGAACACATCATAGAGTGCAGAGTATGCCAACATGCCCTCGAACAGATAGAGATGGGGCATGCTGGGATAACTTGAAGATCAGGTCCATTTTAGTATGTTAAATATGTACCTCAGTCACTTGTCCCAAGTCTGAAGCTTAATATCCCAGCCCTTTTTTGATGATAAATTAATCAGGGGTGAATAACTGGTTACTTCTTGCTGACATTGTGGATTTTAATATTAGGGGTGTGAGGGGGCAAAAAGCTGGAATATTGATCAAATCTGGGAAGAGTAGGCTGTTTTACTTGCTGTCGAAGTTTCCCATGACCTTGGGATAGGTTCATGAAAGCACATTTGGAGCAGTTTGGAATCTTTAGCTGATTGGAAATCTGATGGGGTGGTGTTAAGCATTCTAAATGTTAATTGGTCCTGTTTGCTATCTGTTACTTAATTAACTCTGATTGGTTAAATAAATGCTGAGGCATGGAGATTGGGCAAAGACAGAGGTAGACAAGACTAAGGTTCACAGGCTTTTTTAGAGAGATACAGAGCATCTTGGGAAGAAGTCGCTGGAGAAGAAGCCAGGAGTTAACAAGGAAGGCACGCCATGTGGTAGATTAAAGATGATCCTTCCACAGGGCCTAGAACATCGGCTTAGTGTGGAAAATAATAGTCCAAAGGGACGTATGTATATATGGGGTTATATTTGGGTAATACAATTATGAGCTAGCTAAGATGGGCTAGGATTGCACAACCCAGGCCTAGGCTTGTTACAATCCACCCGGTGTCTGTGTGTATTCATTTATAATGGCGAGTTAAGGATTTATACCACCGATCAATTAAAGATAATATAAATACTGGGTAAATAGTTTAATTAGCCATTATTTTTTTCTACAGAAATCTGCTAGAACAAATACACATTAGGGGCAGGAAGTAAAGTTAAATAGCTTAGGGAGAAAAATTTTTAGGTCCATGATCTTGGCAGTTGGGGTGGGCCCAAAACCAGGGAGAAGAGGAGAAGGGATCCTACACTCTAGGGATAGGCAGATAGGGAAACAGGCTGTTAATTGACAATACTTATTTTGAGTCCATTTGACCTGTGGGTTTGAGTGAGTTCCCTGAGGCTTACAAGAACTTAAGTTTGCAAAAGGAGGTAAATTTTAGGAAGAAATTTGAAGCATTTTTCATTCCTTGTATATTGAAGGAATCTTAAATCAATTTATCATCCTCAGCCTTCACAACTTGTATTGAGCAACCTTAAAACACCTTGTTTACCAAACCTTAAAATACCTCAGACCTTCAAACACTTTCGTAGAAGCTTTCATTCATATCTTGCATTTATCAACCTTGAATAATTTTTTGACCCTCTGAACATACTTAAGTTTTCATATACTCAGACCTTTATACACTTTAGATACTTTCTTAGACCCTCAGAACTTGCATAAACTTTAAACCTTTTTCATTCCATCTAATCATTTATCAGAGACATGAGTAATTATTACTGAGAACAACCATTGAAAAACAAGACCTTTAAAAAAAAAGGAACAGGAAAAAGTTACACCTGTTTTTATTTTAATATGAAGCCTATTACCAAGGCAAACCTGTCTGCCATCCATCAATGCTGTCATGGATCTGAGAAGGATAAATTACTGAAGGAAGTAAAATCCAAACGGCCTATGTATCATTTAATATGACAGAGGCTAACCCATTACCTAGACTGACTTCCCACTATGCTCTTGCAGTGCCCATGGATTCATTGTGGCACAGGCGGCCCCAGGGAGATATCAGTCTTCTGCTGTCAGGCCCAGCAAATCTGAGAGGCCTTCCTGTGGAGGAAGAGCTTGAGAGGTGAACCTTATTTTGTCTAGACAAAATGGGACAATCAACCCATTTGATTGTCCATAGGTGTCCTATTTGTCCACAGGTCAGGTCAGGTTTTAATAGGGGCAAGGCATTGGGGCAGTTTCACCCAGTTGTGAACATACCACAATCTAGATGGAGTCCTTTGTCATTGTGCCCATATCTTCTTAGAGGCCTTGGGGACACGTCTAGAAGCTGGGGTCTCTGTCATAGTCAGGTTTTTCATTAAGCATTTTAGTGATATATTCTACAAATATCTGACAGGTCTGAAGGCTAGCATACCTGGGTTAAACAATCTTTGTTTTTTTTTTTTTTTTTAATCTGCTCTAAATTGTACCTTCAAGATATAAAACATGAGTCTATAAAAAGCTTAATCTTGTTTGTAATTAACTGGATAAGTTCTTAGCACGACTTCAAATATATTTCTGAACATATTAAAGGATATAATCAGTCATATATATGATGGCTGACTGCAAAGTTGCATTTCTTAATTATCCTTCACAGTTTGTAATAATAAGTAGCTTTAGTAATTGTTAAAATAGAGTATCTTTTCTGTATGGCTTAGTTTATCCAAACTAAACAGCTAAAGTTTAAAATGGAGAGACCTTAGATTTGGCTGTCATCAAATTATTGAATGGAATTGACAGTTCCAAGCAAAGATAGCAGCGAAGCGGCATGTCTTTCTCCTAACAAGGGGGCCTGTCTTCCCCATAATAAAGATGGCCACTTGTCATGTGAATGCCCTATTCAAGATGGTGGAGAAGCTATGCCTTCAACCCCTCCATTCCACAGTCAAGATGGCCATCAGCAGCATGTTGTCAGCAGCCTCTGCAGTGGTACCAGTGGTGGTGGCAGCAGCAGTGGCAGTGGCAAGGGGTTGGAAAATACCAGGCAGTACCCAGAGTGTGCCGGAGTGTGAACACCAGTTCTGCTGCTGCTGCTGCAGCACAAACAGGGAAGGAGTCCGGGCCAGACAGCACCTAGAGAGGGCCAGAAAGGCCGCAGAGCCAAGTGTGCCTTCCAAGTCAGGGCCAAGGAGGGGAAGGAATCCAAGGTTTAAATGCAGAGTCATGAGCGTCAACCTGTGGTCGGATGTTGGATGGGGTTACGGGAGTACCTTCAAATGAACGTCTCCAAATTTAAAAGGCTCCCAGGTGGGAAAAAGACCTGCTCTTGTCCCCAGACCAGACAGGGTGCCCTGGTGTGGCCGAAGCTAGGCAGCTCATTCTGGGAGGCACCTGGTATCTCTCTTAAGCTGCTGGGGAAAGGGTTACTAGGTAGTCCAAAGTCGGAGAAAAAGTGAAGGCAAGGGAGCAGCCCTGTCTGTGCTGTGAGGGGCTAGGGTGGGGCACGACTTCCCCCACATCATGGGCACCAGATGTATTATTCTGTTAATTGTTGCCTTCTCCACCAGTAGAATGATCCAATCCAGGCCAAATTAACATATATAAAGGCAGGATTATTGGATATGAGAGAGAGAGAGACAAAGATCATGATCATGCAGAGACAGAGAGATAAGGAGAGACAGCGAAAGAGAGACAGGGAGGAGAGTGAGAGAGTGAGAAAAAGGGAGATCTCACAATGTTGGAATTATATAAGAAAGGGCTTCTGGGGGAGGGGAGCTCATCATACAGGGCTGGGTGTGCTAGCATGCTCTGGAACAGAAAGAGACTGAGACATGGTAGGAGAACCTGAAGATCAGATCCACCTTAGTATGTTAAATATGTGCCTCAGTCCCTTGTCCCAAGTCTGAAGCTCCATACTAACCTTTCATTAGATATGAAACAACTTTAGTGAGATTAACACTTTTCACAGTAAATGGACACAAAAGTCATCACAATTTAGTTGTATAGTTAGTGTTCATGTTATTTTTATTTACTTCTTACTGCTCCTGTATTAAGAATTCCTGGTTTTCTGGACTCCAGATTTGTCACCCTATTGGTTTTCCCTCAGTCTTGGGTAAAGATAATTTCTAGTAATGTAGAAAAAGAGTAAGTAAATTGCAAATTTCTAAAGAACTTGCATGCCTAATACTGTCTTTATTCCACATACATTTGATTAATCTATAACTGGCTCATCAGGATTCTGTGTACTGTCTCAGAATGATTCACCTCAGAACTTCATTTATCTTGTGTTTTTGTTTTGTCTTAGTTTGGGTTGTCTTTCTTTTTTTTAATTTATTTTTTATTTCTTCAAGTTACATCTCCATCGCAATCCCCTCCCTACTCCCCCCTCCAGCTCCAGCCTCCCACCCTCTTCCCCCTCAAGCCAACCATCCCTTTTTTTAAAAAAAAAGTTTAAGGTATATCTTATTTCCCCCAACAGCTCCCCCTTTCAGTCCAACAAATGGCTCTTTCTCTTATAAGAATAAATACAATACAATACAACAGAAATAATTAAGCCACAATTATGAGAGTTATGTGGCTTAGCATACAATCCCAATGTCCAATCCATACGTATTTGGCACCTGACTTTAACATTCTACTATCTAACCATCTCCATGAGTTTAAAGTTCTATATCCAACTCAGCTTCCATCCTAACTTGCATCACAATTTTAAAAACATCTTCTTAGACCCAGAACAGCCTCTTAATTCCTAAACAACTCAAAATTTAACTATGAGACTCTAGTTATCTAGTCTTCAACCACCTCAGAGACCTGAGAGGGATAAATATATCTGATTATATAGGAAGTGCAGGGCCCACAGCTTCCAAAACTAAGAAATGACATACCAGTGGCTGCCTGAACAGTTCCCATTTTCTCTCCATACATTACAGCATCAATCTTCAGCTGTTTGACCCTGTTTCTCTGACAGACAGTGATTGTGGAGCAGGAATTATGAAGGACTTGCCTACCCTGTCTTGGCAGAGCTAGGCTGTCGACTTACCGGCTTCCAAGTTTTGTCCTTTTTGGACAGCATTCTGTCTACAGTTGAAGCAAGGGATTTTTCTTGCCAAGAGATAGTTTTGACACTAATTCAACCATCTCCAATTGGAGATTCTTCGATGATCATCTTCTACTTGGAGTAGAATAAGGGGTGCTGTCAGGAGCTGACATGTCTCGATATAAAAAAATTCTTAAGAAAACATCTTTGAAGGCCATATTCTGCAGATCTCTTGAGGTTTTTGAAGACTACCTATCTATCTCTTATATTTGGATAAGCAAATGTTGCTTGTCTTTTAGCAACTTGATTTCTAAGACCATACAATACTTGTAACCAAGGCTGGCTTGAAAATTCACAACTATTCTCTTGCCTCATCTTAAAATCTGTGATTACAGTCCTCAGTATCAGCACACACCATTTTGTTAGTTTTCAGGGTCAACTTTGGAAAATCTTATTTTGGTCTCTAGGTTTGTTTTATATTCTTCACAAAGCTTTGGGATGGTCTTTTTGCAACCAGTAATGAGCTTAACTGTCCTTGACTGTCCCATTTACCCTTAAACCCTCTCTTTAAATTAAGTGAACTGTTTATAAATAACTTGCTCAATCATTTTCTATCATTTGCTTTTTTCTATCCTCTGTCTTAAATCTACATTATAAAGTATTAACCTTTCACAGAACTCTCCTAAATTCATTACCATTCTGTATCTTTCCTTAGTTCAGGGAAACTTCCTACATTTTATTAGTTAATCTAGCAAAGAGGAATGCTTTGTCCCTGACATTCCCCACAACACTGTTCTGTTTCTTTCTTTTTTTTTTTTTTTTTTTTGGTTTTTTGAGACAGGGTTTCTCTGTGTAACAGCTCTGGCTGTCCTGATCTCACTTTGTAGACCAGGCTGGCCTCGAACTCACAGAGATCCGCCTGCCTCTGCCTCCCAAGTGCTGGGATTAAAGGCGTGAGCCACCACCGCCCGGCATTCTGTTTCTTTTTTCATCCTCAATTCCTATTTAAAACTTGGAGCGGCTTCACCATTTATATAAAGATATAGTTTAAATATTTCTTAAGGATTTCTTTTTCTCAAAGTCCTTTTGCTGTGTGTTTATTAGGCTGTTCAATCGTATGTAACTTGGAGGATCAGGATACTGTTTGATTGTTTTGTGAATGGACTTATTTACTGGTTATTTATAAAAATTCATTATATGGATCATATTAGGAAAGGATGTCCTCAAAAGAAACCTCTGTTCTCTGATCTAGGAGATATGTGCCTAGACAACAGTATTCTCAGATTCAAGTCGGAAGTTGTCTGAGAGTCTCACCCAATTTTTTCAAAGATTTTTTTTCACCCAAAGGAATTATTTTTATTGTGACATTCTCCATCTTCAGCTCTTTGTTTCAGATTTACCTGCAATTAAATCCCCGAATTTGGGGGGATGTGACATAGCCCAGCGTCTTGAAATGGGAATGTAAAATTTGTCACAACCCTCATGTCAAGGACAAGAGATCCACATAAGAACAGGGTGTCTAGGTGAAGAATTGCATTTGACTTCATCTACCAGCGATGGAGATACTGTCTCAAGCCTGTCAGCACCACTAGTTCTTAGAACAGCATGCTTGAAAGTTGATGCATCAACATCAAATCCTAACAGCACATTCTGAAATTTCATCATGAACAATGGGGAGGTTAGATGACAACTTGCAGGAACTGGTTTTCTTTTTCTATATGAGTTCCAGGAGTAAAACTCAGGTAGTCAGACTTGGTGGGAAGCTAAGCCATCTCACAGAGGCCAATGCTTATATTTAAGGTCATTTTTCAAATATTATTTTTTAGGTTGAATTCTCTTCTAACTTTGATAGGATGAAGAATGCCTAGTCCAATTAATATTAAATTCTAACTAATTTTGTAATTGATGATGACTATAATAACTTTAACAGCAAAGAGCAGGTCAAAAAGATTAGCTGCTAATTCTTTCCTTGATTCATCCAAAAACGTATTAGTTATAATAGCTAACATTTCCCAAATGCTCGATATGTTATAGGTTGGGTTTTAAGTGATACATGCATACCACTATATTAATTCATTAAAACCATGCAATGAAGTGGCATTAGAAAACAGACTCCAGATTCCAGTTTCTTCATCAACAACCTATTAAATCTGTACGTTTGATTGCTACTGTTTTTAATCACAAAAAGTAATCAGGAAAGGGTTCTAAAAGGTGAGCTCTTCCAGCTCTCTCAAAATGGGAAAACTGAGAGGTCCCTCTACAACATCCCTGGGAGGTTCTCACTCAGCTTTGCTGAGCTATCATGTTCAAAATGCAGCTGCTGTTCTCCATGGTCAGGCTGAACCAGCGTCAGTTCGGAGTGGGATCAAAGCGAGGTGGAAGGGATTTCCGAGCAACTGGAACAGTAACCTGGACCTAAAGGCCACAGTGTGCATCCTGTGCTTTCCCTGGTTTCCTTATACAAATCTTTTCTGCTCTTTTCAAACATCTTCTTCTTGCTTCACAAGATAAAAGAAGAATTAAAACCTGCTTCCTAAGGCCAGAAATAAACTACCTTTACAAGTTGATATCTTATTGTTTCCTTAAATTCCCACCCCTCCAGTTTCTTAAGTAGATGAAGGTTGGATGCTTTCATAAAGTAAATTAAAATCTTGTTCTCTTCTGTTTACTTGTCATTCTGGAAAATATGAGCTTCCCTTTGGGGGAAAAAAAAAAAGACAAAAACTGTTTTTGAGAAGGCAGAGTCAAGAGTTCCTTTCTCACTTCTCTCAGCTGGAGCAGCACGCTTGGTCCCTCTTCAATGGGCTACCTACCCCCTCAGCAACAGCAGCCGAGGTGATTGTCGGCTAAGTCAAGCACCCAGGACAAGGAGTTCCTCATTTCCTCATGCTGCTTTCTACGCAGGTAAAATGAAAAATCAAATTATCTCCTGTCTCTACATCTCTGTCCTTTCTGAACATGGCATTAACTTCCACAAAAGAGCCTGGTGGCAAAGGGCGTGATTAGCTAGATAGGCTCTAACAGCTGGCCTCCAGGAGACTGAAGTGAGGTGGAGGAGGGGCCCTCGCAGGTCCTGAGTCTGGCAGTTCTGTCAACAAGGCAGAAGCGGCGGCTGCAGATGAAAAGCTTCCAGAGGTGGGGGCAGGGGAGAGCCCAGATTGTAAACATCTCTTGCCTGTTGCCTAGAAGCGGTGGCTGCAAACAATCCAAAGACTGCGTCTAGATTTTCGAATTTTCCTTTCTATGCAAAGCTCTGCTTCTTTTTAAAATATGCGGCCATTTTACGAGGTCATCATCACGCATCCAGTGTGTGCAAGTATCGAACGGCTTCCCTCCACCACATGTAATTGCTTACATAAAGCGGTCAAGTACTGTTTAACAAAACCTTGTTTATGTTAGGACATTAGTCCTGAGGCTTAAAAAACCACAGACACACACACACACCTTATAATGGATAGTCTGTAGGAGGCACCTGTATTTGTAAGAATCGACAGAAAATGTTCATTATTTGTTCATGGTGCAATTTGGATGATTCCTGAATATGTTTGTCAAATATGGTGTGACGAACAAGTATTTGGTATTATAAATTAGTGAAATACGTGGTACGAACAATGTCAGAATATTTGGGGGAAGAAATGAAGTACTAAATATTATGTGTGTGAAAGTTGGTATCAGACACATACACACACTCACAAAGGGAGGGAGAGGGGGAAGGGAAGGGAGAGAAGGACAACATGCAAGAGAAGGGCCCAGTGGTAATAGTGGAAGAGCTTAATTACTTCAGTATAGAACAGGATTACATCAAGTGGAGGAAACAAGACTGGGTCTGATGCCAAGCTGATTTCCAATTTAATGTGTACATCACCCGAAGAGGAAGGAAAGAATGTGAGGTTTAAGATTAAATAATACTCGGAACTCAAAGGAAACAGAGGATATAGGAAGCAGTGACTAAATGACATTAAGCATATGATCTAATCGCAAATAGAAACTAGTGGTATTTAGAGTCAACATGGAACTTTAGGAACACTGGAAAGTAAAATACAGCATATAATCATTAATTCACAAAAAAAAAGACAAACCAGGGAATTAAGGTCAGGGTGCATAGCAGGGAAGCGGCTTTTTAAAAACCCAGATTTTAAAAAATCAGCTTGAGTGCCAGTCTTACCAATCAATGGTAACTGTTCTCCATTTACTAAACCACAGTGGGAAATGGGAGCTGCTAGGATGACGCAGCAAAGAAAAGCCTCCCCTGCCCTTTTCGTGACTCAATTTCTTTAAAGAAATAGAAAATAAAATCTTCCCTACTTGGATGGGAACTCTAAAAACAGCTGAGTGTAGAAAGGGGGCAAAGAAGTGAGCAGATCTGAGGGCAAACTTATGTACAACATTAAAAGCCTACAATCCAGCAAGCAAGGCAACTATGGGGCCATTAAGGGAATGAGGGGGTAGTTAGTGACAGATGAGGCCGCTGCTCTGAGAGTCTGAATGAGTCCTCTGCCTGTGTGTTTAGAGAAGCAACTGAAGGTCACATCCTGGAAACTGGGATCCATCTTCTTGAGGGGAAAAGTGAAATGTTAAAAGGATTTTATGATCGGGTAAGAGGGAAAGAGAAGATAGTTGGGCAATTAGAACTATTAGAAATTGACAGGGCACAAGACCCAGTTTAAGTATGTCACAAAAATCAGAGAGAAGTGCAAAGGAAACAAGAAATGTCTTTGTCAGATTTTCTTCATAGTTTGCTCAAGAGACTGAAGAATCAGTGTTAGTAGTTGCTCCAGCACAGGGTATTGAAAAGAAATTCCAAGAACCTTTCAAAATCTTCTCAGCAATAATCTCAATCATGGAAGGAAAGAAAATGGCACTGGCCCTTGTTTTGCCACCTAAAGACATGAACGATCTGGTAAGAATTAACATTAGCTTTGGAATTAAAAATAATAGAGCATGTATGAGCAATTCTCCAGAGGTGCATGTGGAAGTTGGTCAGCTTTCTAAAGTTCTTATTTTAGACTGTTCCTCTAAAAACTTGCTCTATTAAATGAGACAAGAGAATAAAAGAGCAAACCTGAACCAACCCTAGACTTTAAAAAAAAAAAAAAGTAAGCATGTGAAATTCAAAGGAACATCCTCACAGATCCTGGTCTGGTTTTTATTGTCTTTATAGTCATCACCGTCACCACCATCATCACCGTCGTCACCATCATCACCGTCACCACCATCATCACCATCACCACCATCACCAGGCTGCAGTTGTTATCCCTACACAGCGTTGAAAGTGTAAGAAGAGATGTAAGAACAGAGAGGGATGAGAAGAGTGGCTCGGTCTCAGGGACTAGATTCCACACTGATTCATTATGGCTTTCCGTTGTTTTCTGAAAAAAAAAAAATTGTCATGGAGCCAAAGCATTATTTTGACACTGACTGGTTTATTTTTGCTACGGCTGTCTATATGTACGCCTGGACACATGTCCTGCCATGCATGTGAAGACCAAAGCGTAACCCACAGCAGTCAGTCCTTCTATCTTGCGAGTTCCAGGGACCAAATTTGGGCCATTAGGTTTGGCTGCAAGCGCCTTTACTAAGTTGTCTCATCAGCATTATTATTATTATTATTTAATAAAATGACCCATTATTAGAAGAGGTGCTTAGAATGACCAATTGCTTTACCCTGCAAACTCCAACTATGTTTCCTAAAAGCAATAAAATGTAAATATTCACTAAACTGTGGTGTTAAACCTTGCAGAATAAATTATACTATTTGGTGTTTACTAGTCATTCAAGAGCTGCATTGCATTTTATTTGCCCTTCCCCTTCTTATCGCCTACAAATGTGTACTGAATTTCCTTGAACAGATTGCAAGATTCCTTCATTTGCTTGGTACCCATGTATAGTGTAGCAGAAGGTAAATTCCTCAAAGTCCAAATGATGTAGGAATGCTCATAGAGGTACATCCCACCCATGGGCAAGTCAAAGAGAAGGTGAAGAAGGTGAAATGAAAAAGACATTTAAACATAAAAACTCTACCTCAAAAATCAATCAGAGAGGTGAGGCCACGCAGTGAACTTCGAAACAACATGACAAGGTCACTTTCATCAGAGTGGATTTCCATAGCTCTTTTCTTCCAAGCTCTAACACAGCCACTGCATTTACTGATGGATTTAATTTCTTAGACTTTGTTGGAAAGTAAACAGCAAAGCAAGAAATAGAACAAAAGTGATCAAAGAGCTGGCAAGTTAGAAAAAGGATGTAATTACATGCTGTACATTTGTTTAGCTTTTGAATAATTACCAGGAGTCATATAATTCAAGAATAGAAATTCTGTTGCTTGTGAAAATAAAATGATACAAAATATAAAATGAAGTGAAATAAAGATGGTGAAGAGAGTGGGCAACCATGGCATGATTTAATCCTTTTAGCTCAGTGAATGCAGAAGGGATACATGTAGTTCATGAAAGAAAGTGGAAAGTCTTGTGTTGAGTTCATCCTCTAACCCTATGGGATGAAAGAGAGCACAATGGGAAATACAGACCAGAATGCCGCAGAAAGGTCATCATTGCAGATTTTGCAAATATCCAAAAAACAAAGCCCACTACCACCACCTTCAAGGACAACAACAACAACAAAACCTCACTCAATTCTATTCTAATTCTAAAGCCACTAGGAGATTCAGTAGAGCTCAAAGCAGGCAGCTCTGCCCTGGAAACAAACCTGTGTGCTTCACCACACCATTTCTGAGCACACCAAGCAGGATTCCCTGCCCCACTCCAAGGGAGGTTTTAAGAGTATCCCAACATCTATTCTTTTATTCTCTTCTCCCCAGTATTTGTTAAGATTTTTCTCAGTTTTCTTTCTTTCTTTCCTTTTTTTTTTTTTTTTTTTAATGATGCATCAAACTCTGCTGAACTCTTTTGGACAAAATTTCCCTAATAATTATTTATCCATAGGATATGACATACCAGCTTTATCTGGGTTATTTCCTATTGTGTAATCACTAATTACAGGACAGAAATCTTTTTCATAAAGAGTGGAATTTTAGAAACTCCCTGAGAGAAAGAAAGTGTTTCCCTAGAATGAGATAGGGACATGTAAGGGTATGGTAGGGGGTTATCACGAACTCTGTAAAATAGTAATATTATTCAGTATCTTATATTTCATTGGCCATAGTACTAGATGAGGGCTTGGGGCACAATAGAGAAGTTTTACACTTGAGCTTTGGGTCATAGGATATTTATATTTGTAAGTCAGCATACAGAAAAATGATTATTCCATCAACTTAATTCTGAAAGTAGGCCCACTACTGAAATGAACATTTATTTTTGCATGTTATGTACTGTCTCTCCTATTTATGTGAATGATTTTAAAGCCAGAATGGATTATACCAAAATTACCAAATTTTCTTAAAATACATATTCATTGTAAACTGACCATTTGCAAATAAGAATAGGATCTCTGAGTCACTTTAATTCTCAAAGAAATAATGAAAAAATATGTATGTATATGTCTATGTATGAATATGTGTATCTGTATGTATATATATATATATATATATATATAATTGACTTCAGCAAATCAGAATTCTGGGCCAAGAAAGGGCTTTAAATTTAAATTGCCTATCGATATTTGTGAAATCAATAAAAATTCAGTTCTACTTACTTTCACTATAGAAATACAATATAACCCCTCCTCACAAATAATAATGAAATATAAGAGATAACACTTCAAAACAATCTTTTTAGCAGAAATGGGTCTTTATTTTTTTCAACATTTATTTATTTATTCAAGTTACATCTCAATCACAGCTCCCTTCCTTCCCTCCTGACCCCACTCTCCCACCATCTTCTCCCTCTCCCTCCTCTCCTTCTCAGGTGAGAGGGGCCCCCCACTTATAAACCCCCCTCAGTTCATCAGTAACATGAGGACTAAGATCCTCCTCTTGCACCAGGGCCTGACCTGGCAGCCCAGCTAGAGTAAGATGTTCAACTAACAGGCAACAGAGTCCATGACAGAGACTCGCCTCCTCCCCACTTGTTAAGGGATCTGTATGAAGACCAAGTTGCCTACCATCTATACATGTAAAGGGAGCCTAGGTCTGGTCTATATATATATATATATATATATATATATATATATATATATATATAT